>PVKU01005149.1:0-129449 GCA_004027475.1 Anoura caudifer | reverse complement strand
AAAAAAAAAAAAAAAAAAAAAAAAAAAAAAAAAAAAAAAAAAAAAAAAAAAAAAAAAAAAAAAAAAAAAAAAAAAAAAAAAAAAAAAAAAAAAAAAAAAAAAAAAAAAAAAAAAAAAAAAAAAAAAATCAAATGGATCACAAACTTAAAGTTATAAAACTTCTAGAAAGAAATAGGAAAAAATCTTCAGGGCCTAGGGCTAGGTAAAGAGTTGATTTGACATCCAAAGTCCAAATTATGAAAGAAAAAATGTAAATCAGAGCTCATGAAAACGAAAACTGTTGCTCCATGAAAGGCCTTGTTAAGAGGATGAAAGTACAAGCTACAGACAGGAAGAAAATTTTTTCAAAGCACAGATCTGACAAAGGATTTGTATATAGCATACATGAAGCACTCTCAAAAGTGAACAATAAGAAAGACAACCCAGTTAGAAGATGGGCAAAAGGCACGAGCAGATGCAAAGATGTGGTAAACTCGTGCAAAGACATTCGACATCGTTAGCCCTTGGGAAATGCAAATGAAATCCACAATGAGATATCACTGCACAAATCGGAATAGCTAAAATGAAAATTGTGACAACACCGAATGCTGGTGAAGATGTTAAGACTGGATCACTTACTCATGCATTGCTTGTAGGAACGTAGAATGGTACAGCCACTCTTGCGTTTGCACAGAATTATGTTCACAGAGAAACTGCTCCATGGATGTTCATAGCAACTTAATTCGTAAGAGCCGGAAACTAGAAATAACCCTAGTGTCTTTCAATAGATGAAGGGTTAATCAGTTTGTGGTACATTTCTATCATGGAATACTAGTCAGCAATAAAAAGGAACTGACTGTTGATACCAGCAACAACTTAAATGGACCTTGAGGGTATTGTGTTGGGGAAAAAAAAAGCCTATATCATCAAGTTGCATTCTGTATGTTTCCATTTAGATGGCGTTCTTGAGACAATAATGTCAGAGAGATGGAAAGAGAAAGGGGAGGCCTGTGTCTATAAAGGGGTAGTTTAAGGGAGCCCTGTGGGGGATGAAACAGTTTTGTATATTGATTGTGGTGGTGGTTACATGAATTTACACATGTGGCGAAATTGCATAGAACTATAACACACACACAGAAGTAGATATAAAACTGGTAAAATTTGAATAAGCTATGCAGCTTGTACCAATGGCAATATCCTGGTTTTGATGTTGTGCTATAGTTACGCCAGATTTTTCTATTGGGGGATATTGGATGAAGGGCACATGGGGCTTCTTGTATGTTTTTTTAAAAAAAATTTTGCAACTTTCTGGGAGGCTATAATTATTTCAAAATAAGTTAACAAACAATAATATGAAATATAGACAAGATCACAGCACTCTTCTGTTTATAATCTCTTTGGTATCTTTCCATTACTCTGAAGAATAATTTCTTACAAGGCCTGCATGACCTAGCCCTGCCTACGTCTCCCCCTTGCTGACTGCTCTCTGGTGGACAAGCCATTTGTCAAATCCTGGACCATGCCAACAGCTCTTTCCAGCCACAGAACCTGGCTTTCCTGTCCCCTTTGCATGCATCCTTCACAAGGTGTGCGTTCGCTCTCTCTCTCTCTCTCTCTCTCTAAATAGATTGCAACTTAAACATCATCTCCTCAGGCAGGTCTTCCCTGACCATCATATTTCTTATGGCGCCATGATGTCCATTTCCTTCATTGTGCTTATTATTATTTGGAATATTTATATTTTCATTGGCTTTTTATCTGCTCTCTAACTAGACTGAAAGTTCCTCGAGAGCTGGAAACTTCCTTGTCTTATTCTCTGTTGTACTCCAGTATCCAGCACGCTGCCTAGCACATGGCTCCAGTTGAATGAGTAAGTCTGTGAATTAACAGCAGAGTTGGAATAGACACACTGGTTAGCTTTCTCTTACCGCAACACACCTCCAGTTCCCTCTGCTTTACTCCCCACCCAGTAAGAACATTGGCAGCAACAGCCAGTAGTTCCCACGAACGTAGTGACTTACAACACAAATTTATTATCTTGTGTTTGTGGTGGTCAGCAATCCAAAACCGATGTCACTAGGCTCAAATCAAGGGGTCAGCAGGATTGTGTTCCTTCCTCGAGGCTCTCCGGGAGAATCCATTTTACCTCCTTTTCCAGTTTCTAGAGGCTGCCTGCATTTCCTTGCTCACGGCCTGTCTCATCTTTAGAGTCAGTGGTGTTTGGTCCAATCTCTCACACTGCATCCCTATGACACTTACTCTCCAGACTCCCTCACCCACAGTTAGGGACCGTTGTGATTACATTGGTCCGTGATCTTTAGGACCCATCAGGAGGCCACTATTCTGCCTATCATACCACTAGACTCTACCTTTCCTAAAGAAAGTATCTTCTCTGTTTATAGCTGGATCCCTAGGGCCTGCCATCTAGTATCACTCAACATGAAAATTGTTGAAACAAACTTAACTAAAGCCATGGGCAGCACCGGTTTCTAGCACGTGGTAGGCATTCTTACCTTTACCTACTAACCTACTAAAGGCCCTTCTTCCCAGCCCAGCTCCACCCAACAAAGTCAGTATGTTCTTCAGGACTTTGCTTAAATCCCCTTCTTACACGAAGCCTCCACGAAGTGTGAACCAAGGTTTTCCTGCTCATCTGTGGGGGCCCAGCTGACAGTTTTATTAGCCTGTTTCCTTTACTAGGTTCTAAACTGTCAGGATAGTGACAGTGTCACTCATTTCTGAGCTCTTCACAGTTTCTAGCATGCAGGGGGCCCTTAACTAGTGAAGAGACGGGGGATAACACAAGGGAAAGGTCACAGAGAGTCAGGAGGTGGGGTGTGAGAGTCAAGGAGAATCTCTCTCAGGGGCTTGTTTCCTCTTATCAGAGGAGAATCTCCATTGCAAGGTGGCTGGAGGGCTGGCGTTGGTGACCACGTTTGTAGCAAGGTGTTAGAACCGGATTCTCTCTCCCTCAGTCCCTGTGGGAACGTTCAGTCCCCATGAATGCCGTCTCAGCCAGGACCTGCAGCCCACCAGGCATCTGCCTCTTTGCTGACAGTGGAAGCAGCCCTTTGCAGTTCTGACCTATGGCCATGGCTCTGCCTCCCCTTCTGGCCATTTACTCTCTGGTCTCTCCAGTATTTGGGGGCATCTGTCATCCTCCTTTTCTGCCTTGTTGCCTGCACCATCTTCTTGGTATCTGGAGTGCTGCCCCTTGCCTGTTTTGAAAGTCTACACCTTGGCCAATGGCTTTTCTTTTCCAGAAAGTGCAGAAGGTGACTCCCATGAAGTTTTTTTTAAAAAAATGGGTATGCTTTTATTTTTCTTTTTTCTTCAAAGACACTTTAAACTCTTTGGTCAACAGTTTTCATCATTTTCCTTTTAGCTACCCAAGGTCAAGTACTATTTTTAGCCATTGTTCTCCCCAATGGGGTTCTCCTCAGAGCAGCCTGGCTACTGGGGCTGTACTTTCATAAGCTTCTTCAAGGGATAATACACAGGTAGCCACATCTCATTTCTCCCCTTTTAAGTAGGTTAAATCTTCCACAGATCATTTGCTTGTTGCACATCTAGTTATTCATAAATAAGAATAACTTGAAAAAGAACAACCGACTGGAAGGATGAGAAGAAAACCACATAACTGTGGTTGCTTTGAGAGAATGTATTATTTACCAAATGTTCTCTTGGGGAGAGCCTTGAATATGTTTGAAAGAAGTGCTTTGTTCAGCTTTTGGAAAGCAAGTGAGACCCTGAGGGGCTTGGGGGAGAACAGAGAAAGAAGGGATTTGTGGGTTGGTTTGGAGAAGGGGGCAGTGGAGATGAATGGGGGAGGGGGGAGAGAGAGAGAGAAAGAGAAGAGGGAATAGCCAGCAAAGTGGCTGAAGGCCCTGTGTTCCAAGATGTGACCCTTTCACATAGCCACTCAGCTCCTTGGCGAAGTGCAGTTAAGTGACAGAACACTTGACATGCGTAGATTCCTGTATGAACTGGTGAAGCCAGGTTGATGCAGTGCAAACAGGTTGACTTCTGCTGCCAGGTTGAAAGCTCTGAGAAATAGGATGCAAACCACAGGAACTCACAGAAACTGTAAAAAGGGCGAAATTAAAAATCAGGGGTAGAACCTCCCCAGCTGGTGCTAAGTCTATGCGTGGAAAGTACTGTTCGAGGGCGGTTTATTTACCTCAGCTGTGTAGCCATGGCTGATTGCACGACCCTCCTCCTGAGACCACGCTGCCCCCGCTCTGCATAAAGCCTTCTCCCCTACAACTCGTGTTCCCAGCGGTGGGCCTCTAACATGCTGCTGCCTTTATCACCTGTGGTGCATAATTTAGTGCTTATAGTTAACATCTTGTATTAGTAAAAAGAAATTAAAAAACACAAAGCCACAGTGGCCTTGTGGAATGTTAGAGAAGAGACAGAATGGGTCAGAGAGATGCGAACCAGTGGGAGGAGCAGAGAGAGAACTGTCGTTGGTGATAGTGGCAGAGGCAGAAAAATGAGTTTTCTGGTGACCAGAGTCCAGTGCAATTCAGTGTCCAAAGCTGGACAGTGTTGCTTTGAGGCAGACACCAGTGGCTTGACTTTGAGCGTCGTTCCAGCTAACCTTACCTGATAGGCTAGTTTCTCATCCCTCTTGGCACTTTTTAAGCCACCCAATATCCCTTTAAAGGTGTATGTTCTGCTTAAATCAGCCAGATTTAAGTTAAAGCAACCAATTTTTGTTGCTTCCAAAGAAGAGCACAGGGTATATAGCTGTCATAAACACTGCGACGATGGAAGTCCCTGAATACATGTTCTCAGCACACATCTTTGACTGGTCCCCTAGCGTGAATTCCTAAACCTGGTTTTCAGGTTCTGGGTAAGAGGGAGAAGCACACAACCCCTCACTCCTATGGGACTCGACTTTAAAACTTTGACAGAGTGCATGGAGTAGCTATTTGAGGACTTTGAAAAGTTATTAGCAGGCAGATTGGAGAAGACAACAAGAAACCCAAGTATAATACCACCAACCTGGCAGGGAGTTGGCCTTCTTTGTTTCCTGTGGTATCCCCCAGTCTAACTCCATGCAGCCAGAAACTCAGAGGTGAGCACTGTAGCACAGAGGAGCTCCAGGAGAACCCCTCAGTCCTAGCTTGAGGAATTAGAAGTCTAGTGAACGCCTAACTAATTAACTAACTAACTCTCTCTCTCTCACTGATTTGGGTGGGGGGAAGAGAGTGAGAGAATGAGAGGTTTCCTGGATTTAATCTTCTCTTTTCTCTGCCCTCTCAAACCCCAGTCCCCAGGTGATCCCGTAGAGTGGGGGCCAGTGGGTGGGGCCTGCCTCTGTTGAATTTTTATGTCTTTCCACCACTTGGCCCAAACACAAACCCATTCATGGAAGTGTGTGGCAGAGAGGGATAAGTACGTCCGTGCTTCTGGCCAGTAGGCTGAAAAAGGGGAGATCTAAGAAATCAGAAAGTACCAGGGAGACTGTCGAGAAGGAGCAGCTCAGGAGAAAAAAAAAAAAAACCCTGCCCTATGACTCGTGTTCTCAGTGGTGGCCCCTAAAATGCTTGGTAATGTTTGTGAACAGTTGTCTGAGCTCCAGTGCTCACTCCTGAGCTGTGCAGTGTGCATGATATCATAAGTAGCATATAACAGGTTCTGAGAGCTAAAGTAATGGGTAGCTTGCCCCCATGGCCCTGGATGTCAGGCTGAGTGGTACACACCCATGACAGAGATGAAGAGCATTGCAAAGGTGTCACAACAGAACTGACGTGGGAAACATAGCCTCCTGGCTGGAACTTTCAACTTGAACCCAACCAGTCCTTTGCCTGCCAAAACAAAAATACCAACATTCTCCATAGCATTTAAACAAGACCCAGAATTTAATAATATAATACTTAAAATGTCGTGATTATAATCCAAATCATTCATATTCAAATTATTCATATGAAGAACCACAAAAATTTCAACTTGCATGTGAAAGGACAATCCACAGATGCCAGGGCAGTGATAATAGACAGAATCACCTGACAAAGACTTTGTCAGCTGTTATAAAAATGCTCAAACAAGCATTCGTTAACACTTTTGAAACAAATGCTAAAAAATAGAAAGTCTCAGCAAAGAAAATTAAATTTTAGAACTGAAAATTACAATAACTTAAAAAACCTCACTGAATGGACTCCATAGCAAACAGAGGAAAATAAACTTTGACATAGATCGAGAGAATTTATCCAATCTGAAAAACAGAAAAGATAGAAAAAAGTGAACAGAGCCTCAGGCACCTGTGAGAGAATAATAAAAGGCCACCAGAAAGATCAGAAATTAATGAGATTAGAACAAAAAAACAATAGAACAAGTCAATGAAACCAAAAGTTTGTATTTTGAAAAGATTAGGAAAATGATAAACCTCTCGGAAGACTGAGAGCAAAGAAGAGATAGGATGCAAATTACCAATGTTAGGGATGAACAAAAAAGATATCACTACAGCCTTCACAGGCTTTGAAAGAAATACTACAAATGACTCAGCTGTTGGAGTACTCAGATGAAATGGACCGCTTCCTCAAAATACACAAATTATCAAACCTCACCTGAGATAAAATAGAGAACCTACATTGTGCTGTAACTGTTAAAGAAATTGAATGTGGAAACTGTAATCCTTTCAAAAAATAAGACCTCAGTCCCAGATGGTTTCATGGGAAAATTCTACTAAATACCAATTCTGAACATTTTCTTCCAGAAAATAAAAGAGAAGAAAAATTTCCCTACTCATTTTGAGTCCAGCATTATTACCCTGATACCAAAACCAGACAAAGACAGTGTAAAAATGAAAAATACATCCCAACTAAGTTATGTCCTTTTATTATAAACCAGTAATCTCGTAAAGGAAATGTTTCTCTGAGTTCTATGAGTTGCACTAGCAAATTAATCAAACCTGAAGCTCAGGTAGTGTCAGACTTGAGTTGAATCACGGGATACCCAGCTGGTGTAGGAGAATTGCTTGGTGATGTGGAAAAAAACACACATCAGAATTGGGTGCAGAATTGTAGAAGGGAATCTCTTCAACCTGAAATAAAACACCTACAAGAAAAAAACAACAGCTACCATCATGCTTACTGGTAAAAGACTAAATGATTTCCCCCTCATATCAGGAACAAGGCAAGGATGTCCACTCTCACCACCACTATTCATCACACTGGGAGTTGCAGCTAGAACACTCCATTATCTTGTACTGGAATTTGTGCCTTTGCACAACCTTCCTACAAGTCTCTGCCTCTACTAACCACAAATCTGATCTTTTTCTATGAGTTTAGTGGATTTTCTATTTTGTCTTTGATTAACATATAAGTGAGATCATATGGTATTTGTCTTTTCTGTATGACTTATTTCACTCAGCATAATGCCTTCAGGGTCCATCCATGTTGTTGCAAATGACAGGAATTCCTTCTTTTTATGGCTGAATAATATTCCATCTTATCTGTCCAGAAAGTATCCAGCCATGTGCTATGAAAAAAAGATTCATTGAAGAAGATACAAGATATAAAAAACATTGTACATAAGGCAATGATGCCTGAGCCACCTTCAAAGTAGGTACCTTGGGACTTCACACAGTTCTCCCAAATGTCATCAGCTGCCCCATCATATTTTCTTGAATCCCATCAATGGTCTGAAATCCCTTCCCTTTCAAAGGTGATTTTAGTTGTGGGAAAAGCCAGGAGTTGCAGGGTGCCAAATCTGGGCTGTAGTGGGGCTGAGTTCCCTGGGTGATTTGATGTTTTGCCAAAAAACTGCAGAAGATGTGATGTATGAGTGGGCACATTGTCATGATGAAGCTGTCAATCACCCGTTGCCCATAGCTGCAGTCTCCTGAATTATCCAAATAGTTTCTGCAAAGGAACATTCAAGCTTAATGCAAAAATTAATGCAGATTCATTGCTCTACTCAGTGATTTTTAATGCAATGGCCACACAGTACACATACTCACTCAAGGATGTCTACTGCCCCACTGACTAGTACAGTGAAGTCATCATTGTTCACACATGCTCATTCCAGTCCACTCTCCTTGGCTGCCAGGTTACATCGATGTTGCACAAACTGTTCTCATTAAGGACTTTTTCTAGATAGACCTTGTATATATTACAACTTCTTTATTCATCCTTTGATGGACAATTAGGTTGCTTCCATGTCTTGGCTATTATAAATAATGCTGATATGAACATGAGGGTGCAGGTATTTTTTAAGTTAGTGTTTTTATTTCCTTTGGATATATTCCCAGAAGTAAAATTGCTGGATCATGTGATAGTTCTAGTTTTGATTTTCTTAGGATCCTCCATGCTGTCGTCCATATGGGTGTATCAGTTAAAATCCCAGCAACAGTGCATGAGGGTTCCCTTTTCTCTACATCCCTGCAGCATTTGTTCTTGCTCGTCTTTTTGATTACGGGCATTCTAACAGTTGTGCAGTAATATCTCATTGTGGTTTTAATTTGAATTTCCCTAATGACTAGTGATGTTAATCTTTTTTTTCATGTACCCATTGGCCATTTGTATATCTTCTTTGGAAAAATGTCTATTCTGGTCTTTTGCCCATTTTAAAAATTAGATGATGATTATTATTTTGCTATTGAGTTGCCTGAGTTCTTTACATATTTTGAATATCAACCCTTTATCAGGTATACAGTTTAAATATTGTTTCCCATTCCATCGGTTGTCTTTTCATCTTGTTGATGGTTTCTTTTGCTGGGCAGAAGCCTTTTAGTTTGACATAGTCTCATGTCCTTATTTTTGTTGCTGCTGCTTGTGCTTTATGTGTGATTTGTGCTCTTCTAGGGGCAGCCCTTCCCTGGCAAGTGATGGGTGGATATGTAAATTCTCCAGCTCTCTCACCTGTAATCATGAGCTATACTGTCCCTGGAACCATCGTGAACCCCAGTTATCTTTCACGGGGCTTTGTGGGATATCACACCCTTGCTTGCTGTCTTCTTGTCCCCAACCCCCACCTCCACACACACACACTAGTTTTTCTTGTTTTTTTTTTTTTTTTCCAGTAAATCTTAAGTCATTTTGACATGGATCCTCATTTCAAGGTCTTTTGTGGGAACTCCAACTTAGATAGATTCTTTTTCCTCTGTTTGTGACATAGTTTGAAATTTATAATCCTACTGTATACTCTAAGAAATTATGTTATTTAGAATATTGGTTTGATTGCTCTACCAGGAACCCCACATGACTTGGTTTACATGAATAGATTTTTGTGGTGGTTGTTCATGAAACAGTGTAGGCAACTCCACAATGTTGGGAACCAGGATCATTCTACTGTTTTTCCTCCATTCCTCGGGTGGAGAGGGGCATTCACATGGTCTCCAATGGCTTTCTAGCATGTCCACACAGGGGGATGGGGAAAGGGAGGCATGCCTCAGAAGTTGTACAAATCCCTTATGTTCATACCCCATTGGCTGCAACTTAGCTACATGGCCACTCTGTGCAGACCCAGGTGACAAATAATGAGATCACCTGTGGGATAGTTGATCTTCCAGCAAGCAGGTCCTTCTAGAAGTCCAGAAGATTTACTTGAGGTTCACTATCTCCAAGTATAACATGTACCTTCCTTACTGAGATCTCAAAACCTTGGGTATGGTCTTCGGTGGGATAACCCAGAAGTGATTTAATTTTTATTTTTTATTTTTTAGAGAGAGAGGAAGGGAGGGGGAAAGAGAGGAAAACAAATCTATTAATTGCCTCTCACACGTACCCTAACCGACTGGGCCCACAACCCAGGCATGTGCCCTGACAAGGAATCAAACAGGTGACCTTTCGCTCTGCAAGATGATGCCCAACCAACTCAGCCATACCAGTCAGGGCCATAAGTGATTTTTTAAAAGGATGAACTCCCAGGAGAAATCAGTGAGGGAGTGTGGAAAGAGTTGACAAAGAAGGAGCAGCAGCTTAGAAAAAGGCAATTTCAGGCAAAGTCACAACTTTGACTTGGTTCCAAAGAGGTGCTGGGGGAAGAGGGGGCAAATTATGTTTGGATTGGAGGCAAGGGAGCTGAGCTTCCATACTCTTGCACTGGCTCTGGGTTGGCTCAGGGGACAAACTCCCAGTGCCCACAGATAAAGCTGCACCCATAGCCCCAGCACAATCTTTCCAAGAGTGTTACATGTACAGGCAATGAGAATCTCAAGGAGGGTCACAGAGAGCCAGTGGAAGGGGTCTGAGGGGATCTGGGAAGATCCCTGCTACAGGGAACAGTGTCTGTCACAGGTGAGGTGTACCAGTGAGCCCAGTAGCTACTTTTATGGGTCTGCCTTCTTGGAAGGGTAGCCTTCTAGCATGATGGGGATGGGGCTCAAGCTTTGTGGCCGCTCCTGGATAGTTGTTCTGGTCCCAGGTCAGAGTCTTCTCTCTGGGGCCCTTTCTGTATGTGGAAGAAGTAAATTAGGATGGATTTATGAAAACTGGAGCTCCACAGATTACAGGGAATGGCTGACTTCCTTCTCTACCCACAGAGATGAAGCAAATGTCATGATATTGGGGCTCCCAACCCAGGCATATCCCATCAAATGAAGCGGGTGGCTGGTGCATCTTAAGTGATTCTCCTATGTGGCTGTTTCTAGGTGTATCTTTTCAAATGCGTTGTGCTTAAATTAGCAGTGCTTTACTTTTAATATTCCTCTCTTGAAGCAGCTAGCACAGTTTCAATCAGGAGCCTGATTAATATGCAAAAAATGATTTGTTTTGATTTCAGTCTAGAGGTTTTTTTTTTCCTCCCTTCCCCAGGCAACTCCTTTATCGAATTCCTCTGCTTTCAAAGGATGAGAAGAAATGTATCTCCTTAAAGTCAGAGGACACAGTTTCCTTGAAATTGGAGATAGGAAGCCTCTGTGGGAACTGGTCTGAAATCTTAACAGTATAAATTTTCCAGTGGCAAAGACTCTCTTCGTAATTTTCAGTCTACCTTCTGGTCTCATCAGCTCCCTGACTGTGCCATGCCAAGTCTTGTCCAGTGGAAGTCAAAATCAGTACAGTTGTTCTATCAAAATATTTGTTTTGCTGAAGTCATTATGTGACTTGAGGCGAGCTACTTAACATCTCTAAATCTGTTTTATCATCCTTAAAATGAAGATAACACCTACCCCTTGGGATTTTCCATAAGGTTAGTCTGTAATCTCTTATCCAAAACCCTTGATGTGTTTCAGAGTTCAAGATTTTTTTTTTTAGTTTTATTTTTAGGGAGGAAATTCAACATAGATATCATGTTATTTAGCAACCCAGTGGATCTTGGGGAAGCACCCCATAATCAAACACATTAGTATGTCTGCAGCCAAACCCATGAATATTCACACCAAGTAGCATAAAGACTATAAATAGCCTCTCATCAGTCCAGGGCAGGTTTGTAACTGAGTGAGTTACAAATAAATCTTCCCGTTTTTCAGAGCTCTTTGGATTGGGAGGTTGGGGATGACTGTGGTCCTGTGATAAGGCAATCTCTGCATCCATCCACCTATTTCCCAAGAAAGGTGGTTCCAGAAAGGACTGAAGACTGTGCAGTGATGTGTGTGGCAAGCCTGACTCCCTGAACGGTTGTTTCCCTCCCTGCTTGTGAGGTGGATAGGCTCTTGGGAATTTTTCTTTCTTCTTTGACATTTTTAACCCTGATAGGCTTCTCCCTGGGGTCTAATTTCAGGCAGAGCTCTACCCTTTTGACACAATTAGAAGACTTGCTTTTTTAAAAAAAAAAAGGTTCTAGAGAGGGAAAAACAATAATGCCAACACTTAATTGGTAGGCTCATTAAGCAATAAATCAAATTGTCTAAAAATTGGTAGGAAGTTCTAAGAAATTCTTCAGGTGGCAAGTTTCAGGAAGTTCAGACTAAATATACAGCAAGAGCTTGTCAGTGTACACCAGGAGCTGGAAGTCTGAGGAAAACCCCCCAAACTGCCGTGGTCCCCCTCCTGCTCTTCACAACCTCATCAGTTCTGGCTCAACCGTGCTGTGACAATGTTTAATTTTTACTCACTATGCCAAAATACATAATATGTAATACTTGTGATAATAAATCTAACAGAATAAACCTACAAAATTTATTTTCACCATATATGCTCCTGGAATTTTCTTGAGAAAATTTATCTTGGGTTAAACTTTCCTAAAGGGGTGTTAAATCCATGGCCTTGATAACTTTTTTTGGGGGGGTTGTCTTCTTTCACAACATTTATCTTTATCTCAGTAGAAAATAATAGTTTGTATTTATTAAGCAGTTGCTGTCTGCTAGGAACTATTGTTAGTACCTATATTTATAGCCCACAATCCCTTATCCAAGTCCCCAGGTCTAGATGTGTTTGGAGGTTTTAGAAAGCCAAAGTGGAGTAGATGCTAATTATACTCTTATAGCCCAGAGTGGCTTGTAGTACCATCCTCAAATCTCACACAATAATATTTCTTCGGGAAATTGTATAAAAATTCTACTAACTGGCATAAAACTATGTAAACAACTGTATATAAGTTTTGCTGCTAAATGATTTATAAGAACATTCCAGTTTTCAGAGCATTGGCGATTTTAGAATTGCATACATGGGATGGTAGCTTGTGTTATCTCAGCCCTTTCTGTGATGCCATGAAATAGGAACTGTTATTATCCTGTGTTGTGAAGAATTCACTTTAACCAAAGAGTGGTCTGGCTTTGCCTTGGCTTCTGGAAGCTGATCTCTGGCTCCCTGGAATGCCCCACCTGACAAGAGTGTCTTCATTTGCTGGGGCTTTGGCCATCAGACAGTCTACCAAGGTGATTTATGATGGGGATTTGGGGCCATCCATGATCAGTTCTGACTTCTGGAGGAGCCAGACTCTAAAGGTATTAGCTTGACTGAGTTGTGCCAAAGACTGAAGATGAGCTGCCTGGACAGGATGTGATGAAGCCCCAGTAAATACTCTGGATACCAAAGGCCTGGGTGACCTTCCCTGATTGGCAACACTCTGTGTATATAGTCACACATTGTGGCTAAGAAAGACAATGCCATCTAGGACAACCAAAGGCTCTGCGTTTGGATCCCTCCTAGACTCTACTCTATGAGTCTCTTTTTTGGAGCTAATTTTAACCTGTATCTTTTCTCTGTAGTGAAGCAAGAGTATAATTGCTTTCAGTGAGTTCTGTGAGTTCTTCCAGTGAACTATTAAACCTGAGAATGTTTTGTGGAATCCCCTCAACTTCTAATTGGTGCCAGAAGTGAGAAAAGTCTTTTGTGGAGGATTTTTCCCTCAAACTGTTTAGCTGGCTAAACTCATTGCATCTCCACTTGCCAGATGAGCAAACTGAGGCCAAGAAGATGAGTAACTCACTCCAGGCTGTAAATGGAGTGGCCAATTCAAACCCAGGCCATATAGCTTTAGAGCTAATTCTGTTCTTAACCTGTGTCACACTTGCATCAGGAAAGTGGCCAAGACCCGTGGTGCATGGAGAGGTAGCGCTCAGTGAGTCGGGAGTGGTTCATGAACTGAATCCAGAACAAATGATGGACAAGGATTATAAATTCTGTTGGCTTATAACCAGAGAGATTTTTAACATGATATGTGCTGTGGTAGGGAGTTAAGTTCACTTGTGTGAAAAGTAATCAGCTCTAAAATAGGATAACAATTCTTTTTGTTTACATCATGATTTGTATTTTTGAATTCATAATTTCATTTCTTCCTTGTGCCATTCTAAAATGGGTAGGCAGTAGAGCTGAAAACATAGATATTGGAGGCTGGTGGATATCGAGCCATTTGCTGGCTGAGTGATGTGAGCCTCAGCTGTGTTTGCTCCAGAAGGGAGATACTGTTGGTAGCTCTCTTGGAGGGACAGGAGCAGAATAGGGATGTCTGAAAACCAACTAGCATCACACACATCCATTTAGCGATGACTTCATTATCTCACAGAGAAGAATGAGTGTTAGGTGGATTCCCAAGTTTACACTTACACAAGGCAGATTCCAGATTTTACTCCATAACTTACACAAGATAAGGATAAGAAGGGCCTTAAAGATCATCTGGGTGTAAAATTCTAACTTTAAGCTTTAAAGAAAATCCTGGAATGCCTTAAAGTGGGAGTCAGATAAGGGTGGGATTACTCTAATTCAGGTAGACCCAGCTTTCTCTCTCCTCCCAAACTATTCCTTAAGAGTCTGTGGTACACTAGGATTCCTTGGAGCACTGTTTAAGGAGTCTCTGGTCTAGTCCTATCTCTGCTTTACAACTGAGGATGAAGAGGCTCAGAGAGGTCATGTTCCTTGCCCAAGGTCACACAGTTGGTTGCTTACAGGTGTGAGACTTAAGCCTTGTTGATGGAATCCAAGTTTAGTACCCTCCCTACGTTACCACCTCAATGGGCCAAGACACCTGACCCCACATGAGACAGTGCCGTCTGATGGCACTAAAGTGCACATTGCTTTCCACCCCAGGGATCGTCTGTGGGTCCTTTGTCTCATTCATATTCTCCCACGCTCACTTTGCAGTCTGCACTGTGAAGGCTGAAAGTGTAGATCTGCATTTTTAGTTAATCTTGCCAATTGTGTTCCTGTCAGGCGTTGCCATTGTAAGGCATTTGCAGGAGGCTGGAAAGCAGACAGGGTAGAAGCCATGGGTGCTGCTCCTGGCTCTGGGCTGTGAACAGCTGATGGTGACTTTGCAGATTTTAGCAGCATCCATGTTTCTAGGATCAGCACCCATGCAGACTCTGCTGTGTGGTGGTGTGGCAATCTCCTTGTTTCCTTCTCCCACCACCCCACAACACCGTGGCATTTAAAGAAGTCTTTTGAAAGCACCAGCTGCTTCCGCTGGATAAGGAGACCCAAGGGGATGTTCAGCGCATTTAATGGTTAACCCAATCAGGGAGGGAGTACCCAGATATAATGTATTTTGTATCACATCTCCTTGGCCTAGTTCTGATTTTCAGCACCAAAGCGGCGGACAGCTCCAAGCCAACTGTTAGTCTGCAAGGTTTGTGTCATTTCAGGTGCTTCTAGAGGCAGAAGCTAATGCTGAATTAGATGAGCAATATGTTTATAAGGGGAAACTCCTGTGAGGGGTAAAGGAGAGGAATGAAAAGTAGGCAGGGAAAGCTTCAGACCACAGTGTAGTTCTCAGACAGTCTTGGCCAGGCCAGCGGGGACGTCCTGAGCAGGAATTGCCTTTTAGAGGAGCCCCTCACTGGGCAGGATGGTCTGGTTCCAGTGCCCCTGTTGAGCTCTCATTGGCTGGGGACAACCTGGGAAAGTGTGGCCTTAGGGCAAGTGCTGTGACAGATCTGAGGGTGCAGCAGCAGGAGATGTCCCACAGCAGGTTCCATTAGAGGAGATCTGAGCATGGACCCTCCCTGTTGCTCTGAATGGGCTCCACAGTTGCTCTCTGTTTTCCTACCTTGGAGTTTTCTCCAAGCTGACGAGGCCCATTGGGTTGTCACATACACTCAACCCAGAAGTGCAAGGGAAATGTGCAAGGAAATGCCTCTGGGAGACGAGGATCTATGGATGTGTGTGCAGCTTCTCGTTGGAGTCGGCTTGTACATGGTTCCTCAGAAGGTCTGCAGCAGGGCTGAGACCAGTTGCCCACAATAGTAACCTGCTCATTAATGCACCCTTGATTGTCATTTTCTCCATTCCCCACTACCCACCTCCTGCCTCATGAGATTACTCACTCTACAAGTGAGCTACCCTCCCATAGACCTTATTTCATATCTCCTTTTGGGGTAGCTCAGAAGAACACATCTGAGAAGTTGAACACTCTTGGGGGTCAGTGGCAGTGCTGAGAGTGAGAGCACCCTGTGAGGGGATGTCATTCCAGGGTACTTGCATTGTGCCAGACTTATTTTTTCAAAGGAAGGATGGGTTGCTCAACACACTCTATTTTAAAGTGCCTCATCTTTTTAAATCACAAGGTGGCTCTCATCCACTTGCCCAAGTCTCTGGTCACTTGGTGTGCATTTAGCCTGTTGGCCTCACTTACTGACAGTGTTTCTGACCTTGTAAGACCCATGCTGCTGCTCCTCGATGACCGACCACCAAACCTGCAGGATCTGCCGCCTGCCCCCAGAGCCTGTTGTATAAGGCTCATTCACTGGGAGATCCCTGCTCCATTTTCTGTGTGTGGCGAACAGTGAGAGCTCCCTGAACTTTTCTTTCTGTATTTGTGTTCTATAAAAGCAATGCACTCCAGCCCCTTGTGGAAGTATATATCAGTGTTTTCCTACCAGTTATCTTCCTTAGAGATCATTCTTCCCCTTCCTTCATCTTGAGAATCTTCCTGAATCTTTATCTTGAGAGTTGCTACTTTAGAAATACATTGGTGAGAGTGGATTTTCTCCCCTTTGCTCCCTTCCTTCTTTCCTTCCCTTAGTCTCACCACTGATAGGAAGTGGTCTTTGATAAGACAGAACAAAGACAAAATTCTTTTACCCTAAGAATCTGTAGCTCTCTCCGTTGGTACTCTCATCCTCTTGCTCTTACCACCCTGTGGTCAGACTTCCGTACATCTGCATGTTGTCACCTGAGGACTTGTTCTGGCAGCAAAAGGCAATTTTCCTAACTATGTGCAGGCCTGAAACTCTAAGGAATTACCAGCTCCTGGGAATAGACTTCGACCCAGGAATACTCCAGGTCTTGGAGGTGTTTGTTTTCCACTAGCTCCCAGAGTGTCCCTGTGGGTGGCACTAAGCTCCAGCGGCTCTCATAAATCACTAGCTTGATAAGGAACTCTCCCCTGTCCCACTTTTCTATTCTCCTAACAATGTTTCCCAGGGTCACTTCCCAAGCAAAATTTCTTGCACTCAAATTCTTATTCTGGGACCTGCTTCTGACAGAACCCAGCATAAGATATAACTCATCCAAGCTCTGCTCTGAAGGGAGATTAGTAGTCAATCGGAGAGTTTGAGTGCTACACAGAACCGGAGCTCCCTCCAACAAAGTCATGCTGTCTCTCCAGGTAGAGCAGGAGCCAGGACAGGAAGGAGGAGATGGGGCTTGGGAAAGCAAGGGTGGGAGGAAGGGAGCTGGTGGAAACATGTGGTGCTCCCGGACACCCGCCTGATGGGCACTGATGGAGACATGCTGGGTAAGTAGAATGATGTGCTCAAACCTAATCATGGAAATGGGCTGGACCTGACCTTCCTTTGGGACCAAGCAGTTTCAGAGAGAAGTTAATTTTCCAGATCTGTGTGGGTCTGTGACTCCCTCCATACCTGTGATGGATTTGGTTGATGAGGATGGGAACGTATTAGATATCTCTCTTTAACTGGAATTGCAGGGCTTCCTGTCTCCAGGCCCTTCCCTTCTTATTAAACTGGCAACATAGTCTAAGACAAATGTCCAGAACAGGAGGCTTCTTCCTGTCCCCACTCTCGTGTGATCCAGTGTGAAATAGCAGGCTTTTGCTAAGGTCCTGTTGGGAGCTGGCAGAGTGGCCTCTCTGGATGATGGTGCAGGGCCAGCTCAGGCTGACAGGTGATGCCTGCATCACTGTGGGTCTGTCTAGTAAATCTTGAAGAAATTATTTTATCATTAGCTATTTAGATGTTGGTATTCTTAATTTTTGTGAATCTCGATCCAAATGGAGGTGATTGTGTATGAAACGAGAAGCCCAGGGGGTGTGCCGATGGAATAGTTCTGAGCAGAGTTAATCATGGCTATTGGACCGAGGTGGAGATGTTCCCTTTCAGATATCAAGAACCCCCTCAAAGACTTCTATTTGCATAACACCTACCTGCCCCGTGGATGCCAAACCCCTGCAAGGGGCAGCCTGTGTGTTCTTTTGTTCCTATTTGATGTAATAAATGTTCTCTTTAGGGGGTATGCATTATTGCTAGCTCAGAGTCCTGGAATAGCTATAAATAATCATGGATTATAAAAAAAATCACATTCATGCAATAGAACAGAACAGAAATGAACAAACTCGTTCATTCGTGGGCTTTCAGTCCTCAAGGTACATGACTCTTTGTGAAGCATCAGATTTTCAAGCTGTTGGTGGCCTTTGACAGGCAAAGCAGCAGCTTTCTCTGATCCACTGGAGAATCTCTGGACGCTTAGGGCAGAGGTACGCACAGGGGTGTTCTAGGGACACCTCTTTTAGGGAAACACTGATTTAAAGAAACACAGTGAGAATCCAAAGACAATCCTTATTGGAATGACCAGCATCCCAGCTTGAAAAAGAATCTCAGACCCTAAAATCAGCCTTCTTCCCCATGACTCTCATCTACACTAAAGTGTGAGGTTCTGCTTGAAACAGGACAGGGTGCTGTGGGTGGAGGAGGCAAGCCACTTTAATTTTCTAATTCAAATATTCTGCCACACGTGTTCTGACTTTCTTTTCTTTCTGAAAATGCACGTAGAGGCCTGTGGAATTAAAGGACACAAAAGCTAACAGATTAAACAAAGTCGGGGGGGTTCCTAATAGAGGTCAGGAAATGTTGGCGGGCATGTGGCCCCGTTCTATTTTTCTAAGATAGGGACACATTATGGAGAGAATTCAAAACACATACGAAAGTTTCAGCTGAAACAAGGTATTTAAAGGAAACACTAAGTCTGGTGAAGTGTGCGTGAGGAGGGATGACCGGTTACCCCCTGGACAGCCAGGGCGCGTGCTCCCTCTGGTCCTTGATTTGATCTGAGTTCCCTACTGCAGTGGGACACAGCAGTCACGCCTCAGCACAAATCTGTTTGTTTCTGGTGGCTGTGAGTTGGAATGACTGGGCACCAGGCTCTCCAGTGCTGGCGCGGGTCTCTCTTCTGGCAACAGGAAGGCACCTTGAACCTGAAGGGTGAGCAGAAGAGGGCGCCAACTGCTTGATTGGATCTGAGGCTTTCCCTGCTCCATGCAGTCTTTTTAGAGGCTCCAGGGGAGTTTAATTAGGAAAAAAAGTGACCTAGAAGGTAGAGTTCTTCTCAGTGATCAATGCGAAGATCAAGAATTTGGTGGACGATCATTCATGGCCAAAACAAACCCCAGATTAGAAGCTTCCCAGCTCAGGGAATGTAGAGCCCCCAAATGTACAAAGCAATCCCCCAGCGAAACCCTACTCCACCCCTAAGTATATATCATCTATGACAGGAGAGCTTAGATGTTATTAAAGTGTTCACTGTGCTGAGGGCTTGGTGTGCATCCTCACACAGTCTTCCCGGCTCATATGAGGTGGTGTCCTCTCCAAAGCAGGACTTGAGAAAAAGACCCAGGTGGCTGATTCAGGAGGTGACTTCAAGAAGCATGGTGACAGAGAGGGAACGTGCGAGAGAGAAGGGAGGACAAGCAATACAGGGTGCATGACTGATGGTGCAGTTTACACAGTAGGCGCCCTGAGCTCTGGCTGATGGGCATCCCCCTGAAAGACCGTGTGGACGCCTCAGAATCACCTCTCGCCAGGGCAAGGAAGCTGGGTGCCTCTCCACCAACTCCCAGCCTCAGGGGTGGGGGCCGGTTTTGGAGCGTTGACTCTTGGGCGCTTGTGATCTGCCCCGTACATGCAGTCACGCCTGTGGGCTGTGGCCCAAGGAAGCAATGGACCTTGTGAAACTGTCCCCAGGCAGCTTCCTGAGGAAGCCAGGTGGCTATGGCTATGAGTGAGACCCCAATAGCACCTGCTACTACAGGTACATGTCACTTCCACTCAAAACATGGGAAAACAGAGACTTTCAGGAGCTCCCCAGTTCAAACAGCTCAGATCTGTTGGTCTAGGCAGGACAGATGTCTGACCCAGGACAGATGCCTTGGCTGCCTCAAAACATATTAGCACCTTCTCGACCACACTTCCACTCCTCCCTTCTCCAGGTCCCCAAACACTGATAGTTCAGAGGGGTCGTTACAGCTGCCAGACCAGCCTGGGGTGGGGTGGGGTGAAGAGGCAGTAACTCAAGCAGGCAAAGATCTGGGGTGAGCAGACAAGCAGCCAGCCCTAATGCCCTCCAACCCTATCATCACCCACAAAGCCAGAGCTGGCCCTTCCATTTCCACACACCCCTCCAGCTGCTCTTCTGTCATGGTCTTCCTGGGCAAGGCAGTCCCCACTGGTCACTTTCATGGCATGATGTCTAAAGGTGCACATTCAGGAGCCAGCCGGGCCTGAGTTCACGTCACAGCTCTGTGGTACACCTGCTGCTTGTGCAGGTCACCTGCCCTCAGTGATGGGGAGGCTGGAGTCTCTCATCTGCAGACTGTGCATGACAAGGACCCCTTGAAGAATCATTGTGAGGATCAGATGGCTCAGGTACTCACGTGTATTATGTTCAATAATGTGTGAGCTGTTGTTATAGTTACTGTCTTTGAATTACCTGGGAGAGAGGAAAGGTGCAGTGTGATTTGTCCAGTTGGGGCTCTTCGAGGGTGGTTCATGCCCCCCAATAATGTTACCACTTACTAATTAATTACTAATCACATTAACTACTAATCATGCTGAACTAGCACAGCCACGTGACCTCTGTTCAAGCCCCCTGCAGGTCTGGTAGGGACACTCAGGTGTCCTCTGAGGACTTGGATGTTAACATTACCAGCCCTGGGCTCCATGCTAATGGGGAAGTAAAGAAACCATTGAAGGTATGCACACGCTGAAATTGGGGATGAGGCCTTGTTCAGGGCCCGTGATCTTCCTGCATCCTGAGCATCCTGTGGAGCCCTGAGCAGGACTGGGAGCGGGTCCTCCTGCCGGCTTCACCAGCCCGTGCCTGGGGCCAACTTCCTAGCACCCATCTTAGTCACTCCAGAGGAATCTTCTAGCCTCCTAGGGGCAGCTAAGCTTGCAAGGCCACGAGAGGCAGAAATCGCAGCTCTCTCCACAGGCCTTTAAATATTTTCACTGATTGTAAAGACAAGGCCCTGGAAGACTGAAGCGGGAGCTCAGACACAGGGCTGGTGTGGCCTTCCCATTCCTAGGAGCTGCCCTTGCTGTTTGATCCCAGGGCTGCACTGCACGCTCATGGGCTTCTCTCTCCCCCTTCCCAAGGGTATATTCTGTGTGACTTAGAATAAGTATTGGGTCATGTGGATGTTACTATGGCAACTGGTGTTTTAAATAAAAATAGGCCTACACCCCCGGTAGCCTGTCAGTGTGAAATGTGCCTACAGGCAGTGAAAGGCTGTTGGCACCTGCATCCCTTCAGTTCCCAGCCTCCTGGCACTGCCCCCCCCCCCCAGGCCCACAGGGCAGAACCTGCAGCTCTGCACATAGGGTGGGTCTCCTCCCTGTTTAGGGGAGCGGATGGAGAGCTGGCACAGGCAAGTTTCCCCAGCTGGCCAGGGGGCTCTGCCTGGCCCTTCCTTCCCACTGCAGAGGGGTGCTGCTAATTCTAGAAGTCTTTCTGGAGAGAAACTTTACCTGGCTCACATGGGCTTTGTCTTGGAGTCTGCTTGTGGGGGAACACAGTGAGTGAAGGACTTAGGTGCAAGTAATTTATTTGGGAGTGATCCAAGAAAGCGCCAGTACAGTAGGGAAGGGAAGCAGGGAAGGGAAGGTAGCTAGTTTAGGTGCATTTTTAAAGGCAATGCCATGGACAAGGGGAGCTCCGGAGGACCGTATTACCCCTCCAAGGGGCAAGGAAGCTGGTGGATTTATCTAGTAAATCTCCCTCTGTCTTTGGGTGAGGGCTCCTGCCTGGGGCTTTAACTCCCTACACTCCTGGCTTGTGAGTAATCAGAAAACGAACCAACCCTACAAAGTCTTAGAGAGTGGCAGGTGTTGGCAGGCAGCAGCCTTCAGCATTTGAAGGTGAATGCCTACCTAAAGGACGTGGGCAGGGTACCACGTTGCCTGCTGTGGGCCTCCTGGTCAACCTGTCAGCCTTCTCTGCGTGTTAATGAATTTCCCCAACTATCAAAAGTGCCTTTACAGTTGGAATAAGGAGCTTAATCTGAAAAGTTAAAGGAATGTGAAATAGCCTTTAAAGATGTTGAAAAGTTGCCAAAATTCCAAAGCCTGATGATGAAATTGGTACTGTTAAGGGCCACTGTTCTCCCTCACAGTGGAGAGTGGAGGCAGGGCCGGGTGAGGGAGGGGTGGAGGACAGGAGGCAGTTTGCCACTCCCAAACCAGCATTTTTGAGGATGCCCTTGAATAAATATCTCATACTCTGGGATATGAAAAACATTAAGATGAAGCATTATGATATTGAACCCAAGAAACTCAAATCGAACACTTAGGGGAGGAATGGGTTGTGGCTTAGGCAGGGGCAAAGAGGTGGAAATGCACTGGAGATACATCGCTTTGAGCTCTTGGCACAAACTGGGGCAGGGCAGGCGTTTTCCCATCTGGCAGATCCATTCGCTTCCAATGACAGGCAGCGTGGACTCACTTGCTCTGGGTCCGGAGTCAGTGGTTCTGCCCACCAGTGGAGGAAGAGCCGCCTCCCAAACTGCCCTGTCGCCTCCTGGGCCAGAATACTTCTTCCTGGAACGTGAGCCCTGAGTGGGCTGGCCCGAGGACTCAAATTTGGATTATTGACAGTCAACAGTGGTGTCCTGAACAAAGCAGAACAGAACAAAACAGCTCACTACCTCTAGGAGGCTGGGAGCTGCTAGGTCCCTATCCTTTAGGAGCCTGGTTCTTCACCTTTTCCTTCGATTCTCTGAGTATGCCATAGCATGCCAGTAAATTCTGGTTCCTTTTCCTATATGTTCACTGGAGTCTATTTCTGTTGTTTGCCATGGGGGAGTCCTGGTTGATCCCTCTTCCTCAGGAGGGATCCCACTGGGACTAAAAGCCTAGAGACTCTCAAATGAAGCCATATGGAAACCTCTCTCAGTTGCTGCCATTTCATGCAGAAATAAGAAAAAGGAAAAGATGTCTTAGCATCATCTTTTCAGAGAACCCCAGTGAGAGCGAAGCGGGAGTGGAAGAGGTCTGTTTGGGGGGTGTGGGAGGACACCTGGAGGGCTGGGATGCCTGTGAAAGGTAGAAAGGGGAGCGTGCAGGACCGGACAGGAGCACCCTGGCAGCTACGTGGGTGTGAGGAAGTCTCAGGGGGGCTGGGGGCAGTTCTCAGCTGGGGGCTGCCTGCAAGGAGGTGGCCTCTGCTCTAAAGCTCGGGTGCAGTGGAGCTCTGCTCCTGCCCCGGGCAGACACAGCAGCCTTCTGCAGAGCGCACACCACCAGACAGGCACCTTCTCCATTCCATCTTGCTCGAGCCTCTCACCAATCCGGTGAGGTCAGTGTTTTCCCACTTGCAATGAAGACACAATGGAGACCTGGCAAGTTATTCACCCCAAGACTGCTCTGCTAGTGAGTGGTAGAGCTGGGGTTTGATTCTGAGTCTGGCTGGACCATTCCTGCTCTGAGGTCCTGTGACAGCGGTCACTACTTCAGCCACCATCACCCTTACGATAAGGACTTAGGGTCTGCAGCTTCAGTGCTGCTCACTGCCCCCAGAGCACATTTTCTGTCTGGGTAGTGTGTGTGCATCTGCCCCCAGGTCTGGTCTGTCTTGGGTCAGGGCACAGCTCTCTCCCATGCCCTCAAAGACAGATGCTGGGACAAGTAGTTTATTTGAGAAGGGATCCCAGGAAGCAGGAGTTAGGGTGGAGGAGCCAGTGAGGGGAGGAGTATGAACCAGTCAAGGGACATCAGGGAACCAGTCAAGTGGGGCTTGAACCTGTTGGGGACCATTGGAGGAGCCGTGCAGAAAATTGGGACAGTTTCAACTTCCATTCCTCCTTGGTGGAAGGCAGCCCCAGGGGCACTGGCTCCCTGGCACTTCTAGGCAGATTTGCAGAGGCTGAGCTGCAGAAAGAGAGTCAGGTGCAGAGCTTGAGAGGAGATGCAGTCAGCATACAGGGAATGGCCCACTGGGGCTGCGGGGAACCAGAGTTGGCCTGGATGGCAGGGTCCACAGCATCTGCCACCCCAAACATTCAAGGCTATGGAAAGGACCTGCCTCCAGTTCAGAGTACTGGATGCTTGCAGCTCAGGGTGCAGGAGCAGCAGCCCTGGCCCCCACACCTGCTAGGGCGTCACAGTGGTCAGGTCTGGCTGTCATGACAAAGTACACAGATGGGGTGGCAGGAACAATGCAAGTTTATGTTCTTACGGTTCTGGAGGCTGGAAGTCTAAGATCAAGGGGACGGCAGGTGTTGTTTCTTCTGAGGCCTTTTTCTTTAGTTTGCAGATGGCTGCCTTCTCGCTGTGTCCTCTCATGGTCTTTCATTTGTGTGTGTGCCTCCCTGGTCTCTCTTCCTCTTCTTGTAAGGACATCAGTCCTTTCAGATTAGGGCCCCACCATTACAACCTCATTTAACCCAGTTACCTTCTTCAAGTTTGCATCTCCAAATATAGTCACAGTCTAAGGCACTGGAAGTAAGAGCTTCAGCCTAATGAATTTTAGGGAGGACACAATTCAGTTCCTAAACAGGCATGAGTGGCTGGCGAGAGGACCTGGATTTGAGTTCTATTTCCTCATTTTACTGGTCCCAGAGACAGAACAGTGAGAAGCTTAGGGTCCCACAGGTTGAGTGGCAATGCAGTGCTGAGTCAGAAGCAAATCTCTGCCCAGGGTGCCCACCCTCCATGGTGTTCTGGATAGCATGTCCCCAAGGTCTCCTGGGCTTGGCCCTGGCTTCTTGAAAATCCCTGGCACCAATCCTGCCTTCCAAGTCCCCCTGTGCTCTCCTGCCTTCTGGGGCTTCTTTGTATTCTATTGGCGTTTCAGGAGGGGGCCAGGCCTGCAGTCCCGAGGACCGGGTTCCAGGCTGGCCCAGCAGTGTGTCCTTCTGCAAGGGCTTCCTTCTGTCCTCTCATATGGGAAACAAGGGGCTGGGTTGAGCTACCATTCTTATTCCCCGGTCTACATATTTTTTCAGTGCTGCTGAAAATTTTGGCGGGAAATGGGCACTGTACCGGCTGGAAGGATTGTACATGGGCACAGTCCATCTGGGAACGCGATGTGGTAGGATATTTCTGAAGCTCTACAGAATGTGCATATCCAAGACTGTTTCCTTAAGATACACTGTGAGAAGGCAAATGGCTGGGCCAACGTCTTAGCTACGAGGAGGCACTAGTGTTGGGTTCTCACATTCTACTCTAATAAACATCAGAACGCCAACACAAATAAACCATAAACACATCATGGTACCTTATTCAATGGAACACACAGACATAAAATGTGATTCTGTAAAGAACATTTAATGATTTGGAATGATATTTTACCATATCAAGTGAAAAGGCTAATTACACAGCAACCCACAGTGTGGTTTCATTCATGCTAAAAATACAAAGGCCTGGAAGGATAATACATTGGGAATGAACAGTGGTGATGTCTGTGGAAAATTTCCAATCCTTGTTTTCTAAAGGAACAATGTATATTTATTGCTTTTATAATAACAAAACCCCACAAAAACAGTTATATTAAACAATAACTTACATAGTTTTGACAGATAATGCTGGCTGGCTAATTCTATAGCTATTACTGACCCTCTCATCCCTTGCTGCTTCAGCTTTTCACTCTCTGGTTGAATCCTCACCTTTCTAGCTTTTCTGACTGCCAGGGTGGAGCTCCGGCCTGTGAGAAGCAAGTGGAAGTCTGGTGGGCAGAGGTGGAGGGTCTTGGGATAGCCATGTCTCCTGATAAAAAGAGGGAATCTTACTGGCCTCCCTTTCTTCCTCCTAAAATGTGGAGGTGATGGCTTGAGTAGAGGCAGCCCTCTTGCGACTATGAGGTTAAAAGGGTGGTGGAACAGAAAGGTAAAGCCTGGATTTTTGATGGCACTCTTGAATCATTGCATCGATCCTGGAATCCCCACTGCCAGTCTTCTTGTTATGGATATTTCAGCTATAACAATTCTGGTTAGACTAGTTATCAATGCTTTTGGCTGCAAGTAACAGAATGTAGATCTTCCCTCTAGATGTCAGATCACTCCTCCTACTACTCCACACTGACCTTGCGGGTGGAAATAGGGGCACTTTCACCAAGACACTGTCTTCCTAACTGGTGATGCCAATATTTGGTGTTAGTCTCTGAATTTGTTTGGTGGCTCTGGGAGGAGAGGGGTACTGAGTCTTGCAGGATAGGGGACGTTAAGCATCCCTATGTGCCAGAACAGGTAGGGCACTGCATGAGACAGCAAGTCAGCTCTCCCTCGAAACAACTGCTGCATGCCAGACACTGCCAGGTGCTGGGCTGGCCGAAGAGCAAACGGGACCCTGACCCTGTGCTTCTGAAGCTTACTGCTAGAGGGAGATTTAGGGTACTGTGGAGTCATAGTTAATTTTTTGCCTAGTTAAGAGTGTGCATAATAAATGCCTGCTGAGGAAGCATTTATTTCCTTTCAATTTGTTCTGATATGTCTTTAAATGTGTATGGCTTTTGTAATCACGCACACACAAATTCAAATTATTAAAGAGTGGTTATCACTGGGACAGGATAATAAGAGACCTTCACATTCTATCTTATACATCTGTAATCCTTTTGACTTTTGAACGGTTTGGTCCTTGAACAGTATTTTTTTTGTTGTTGTTGCTGTTATTGTTTTGTGCCTCTAAACATTGCAGGGATTGCTCTAGGAAGTGTAGCAGAAGAAAAAATACAGGCCAAGGTCAGAGAGAATTAACTGAGTCTTACAGTCATGAAGTCAGTCACACACACACACACACACACACACACCCCCATTGAGTCAGGCCCCAAGGGAATAACCTGGGAGGTTCGCACCATGAGGGAACGGCAGTGTTCTCTCTCCCCAGGTGCCAGTGTTTCTGGCTGAATGCAGGTGTCAGTCACACCAGTGTGGCCTGCTGGTAGATGACGGGAACAGCTGCCCCGGAAGGAGGGAGGATGAGGCCCCTCAGAGGTTAGAAGCAGACATCTTTGGAGCCTGACAGCCTTCTCACTGGCTAGGAGACCTTGAGCAAGTTTCGTGACCTTTCTGAGCCTGTTCCTCACCTGAAAGTGGGAATGGCAACATTGCTTCCCTCCCGGGGCTGCTGCACCTAAATGAGATGGCACGGGCCAAGTGCTGGGCACTCGGTAAATACCAGCAGGGTAGTAGGGTCATTGTCTTCATTCTGGAGCACAAAGGCCTGTGGCTCTGGAAATGACGGGCTAGGCTGTGTGGCCTAAGGCAGGTACTTGACCTCTCTGAGCCTTGGCTTCAAATATAAATGGAGTTGCTAGGGGTAGGCATTCCCATAGCAGGTCACAGTCTCCTTTACAGCCATGACAGCAGCTCTCCCACCCCTGTGGCCCCAACCTTGATTCCATTCACCCGAGATCGTAACAGACAGCTGGCACGTGCCCAGCCGTGGGCTCTCCTGTGCCTAGGCCTGCTCTTGTCCCCACCCCCCCCAACCCCTTTTTTCCTTCTACTTTAGTAGTTCTCAAGCTTGAGGCACTTCAGAATCTCCTGGAGGGCTTGTTAGCACACAGGTTCCTAGTCTCATCTCAGGGATTCTGGTTCAGAGTTGGGGGTGACCCGGATGGTTTGCATCTCTAACAAACTCCCAGGTGATGCTGATGGCCCAGGGACCCCACTTTGAGAAACACTCTGTTGGGCATTAAATATCAACTCAGGAAGCTTCCTTTCCAAACCCAGCTTTCCCCAGAAGCACTGACTGGGTCAGCCAATGGTGTCTAGTTGGAGAGAATGAGACGGAAGATATAACAGCGTGTGTCCGACTAGCTCCCCACGGCACCCCGCCTTCTGGTGGTCTGCACTGGGGCCTCTCGAGAGAATCTCATGATTTGGAGTGCGGCTGGCTGCAAATATGGGACCCTGTGGTAGTTATATTATTGATACAAGATTCTGAACATGGAGCTTCAGAATCTTCACTCAACCTAGGGTTCAGAGAACGGGTGATGGTGGACACTCGAGTTTTCCTCTGGTCAGGTGGCATCAAGTCTACCGAAATGGAGCTCTGGAATGTCCTGGAGGAGAGCAGGCTGCTCCTGGTAAGGCAGGATGTGCTTGGAAAAGCAGCCACACTGTGGGCAGAGGTGGGAGGGACCAGGCGTTGGGCTGTGGCTAAGAACTGGGAAGGCAGGCCCAGGTTGGCTCTTGGCAGCAAGCAGTTCTGGGGGAGGGGGTGGGGCATACATTTGTCTTTGCAGCCTCCAGCCTCTGCAGGGAACTGTGCAAACTTCCAGTGAATTCACCAGCTTAACAGCAAAATTAAGTAGGGCTTCCTCTGGTTCTTAAACAGTTTCCCTCTCGTTCTCTCTCTGGAGGTGACCCCATTTAAAAACTTTATTAGGTTTTTAATCAGATTCCGTGATGAAGTGTTTTAAACAAGGTTAGAATCTAGCCGTTTAGAAAGGCACAAACAAGGAGAACACAGTAGCGCCCCCCCCTTATGCATGGGGGATACGTTTCAAGACCCCCCACGGATGCCTGAAACCGCTGATGGTATCGAACCCTGCATGTACCAGCTTTTTCCTATACATACACACCCATGGTAAAGTTTAACTTATACATTAGGCACAGTATGGGATTAACAGTAAGACGACAGAAAAGCAATTATACAGTACAAGTTACATAACTATGCTCGCTCTCAGAATGTTTCATTTTACTGTACTCACCCTTCTTGCGAGGATGTGAGATGGTGAACGCCTGTGTGATGAGGGGAAGTGAGGTGAGCGACAGACGCCGTGTTAAGTAGAACCAGGGTCACTGGGGCATGAGCGCTGTGAGACCGTGGCAGTCCACCTGACGACTGAGTGGCTAGCGGGGTGGGGACAGTGTGCAGTGGGGACACACTGGACAAAAGGACGAAGTGGGAGCACATGAGAGTTCATTGTGCTGCTCAGGATGGTGCACAATTTGAGACCTATGGATTGTTTATTTCTGGAATTTTCTACGTAATATTTTCGGACCATGGGTAACAGGAAGCGAAATTGTGGATAAGGGTTAGGGGGATGCCGCACTGCCTGGTCCACCTGGTGCAGGAATGGAGAGGGCCATGCAGGGTCCCTGGGGGCAAGCCCTGGGGGCTTCTATGTTCAGCTTCCCCACCTTTGCTCTGACTCCTCCGCAGTGACTTGGGGTGGGGACCAGGAGGTGGCTGCGGAGTGAGGGGCCACTCCTCCCGGGGCAGTCAGGGTGAGGCCAGCCCTTTGAAGGCAGGGCTGGAGGGACTCACTGGTGTTGGTGTGCATTTTGAAAAGAACATTCTGGCTGTTACGTATAGAAGAGATGGAACTTAAATGGAAGCTGGAGAGGATGTGGGGAGACCAACAGGGGGTACGATTCTGAAGAATCCCCTGGGGGGCCTGCTGACACACAGTCCCTGAGCCGTGTCCTCAGCAGCAACGCCTCCATCCCCGCCCCCTGCAGCAGGTGTGTGGCAGGCCCGGGATGCTGCCTTTCCCGGTGCTGCCATTACAGACCACACAGTGGCGCTAGGCAGGGCTTTGTTGGTGGCAGGGGAGCTGGTAAGTGGCTAGCTTCTCAGAGACCTGCAGCTTATACATTCTGAGAAGGCAGGAAGACCCTTTCAAAAAACTGGAACTCTCCTTAGCCTGAAGATCCTTGTCCCCAAGCATAACTTGGTACAGAGTTTAGGGATGCCTCAGAGATTTGGGGATGAGGTGAGGGGCGGAGCTTCACAGAAGCAGTACACTCACCTCCCGGAACTCGGAGGTGACAGAGCCCCAGGGCCCCTCTGATTAACCCAGGGCACCAGTGTGACCTTGATGTTTGCCCTGGGCTTTTGTCCATCCCACTTTCTATGGGACAGCCGCACAGCACTGAGGGGACACAGCAGCTGGGTTATCAGAGGGGCCCTGGGTCTCTCTGTCCCACAGCCAGCCAGACATCCCCCTCTTCCTTAGTGTTCCAGAAAGGACATGAGTCAACCCAGGCCCTCCAGAATTGTTTATTTTTGGAATTTGCCACTTAATATTTTTTCGAGGTCTTTAACCTCCTCTCTCAGCTCTGAACTATGGTGGTGTCACATGTAAGACTTAAGTTAGTGTAAAAACTCTCAGACTCTGGAGACCCTGCCCCAACTCTGCCAGGCCCTGGGCTGTGAGGCCCCAGGGCAAGGAAGCCCACCCGTCAGCATAGGTGACGGGTCTCATCACCTAGCATGAGAGTGTCTGGCAGATGCACACCCTAGGAAGGTTCTCTTGGCCCTCCTCCAGCGGGGACACGTGCCTGATGGAGAGCCGTGGGACACCCCCACCCCCACAGGAAGGTGGCTGTGTTCCCCGGCCTCTCCCAGGATTGCTTGCTCCACCCTCCCACCCCCATCCCGTGACTAGGGCCGCCCTTCCTTCCACTTTGCTCGATTTAAAGCTATCGCCACCACTCAGCAAAACAGAGGCCCAGGTCACTGCTGGGCGTGGAAGGAAATGCACCTGGAAGGAAATGTTTAGTTCACTGTTGTCTAACCCTTCTGAGGGCCCCTAACACCATCTTGCTGGTGACACCAGTGTCTGTTAGGAAGTTAATGCTGCCAAGAGCAGCTTTTCCAGGAAAAGGGAGGCTGTGTGTGTTGGAACCAGCAGCCTCGGGGCACCTGTATGGAGCTCCTACTGGAGGACCAACCTTGTGCTGGGCTTCTGGAGGGCTGGGTGGTGTCCCGGCGATGCTGAGCCATTGCAGGGGGGGGGCTCGGCTGGGGCTGGAGCCTGGCACGCTGCCCGTGGTGGGGTGTGACCCTGGTGTTGTGAAGTAGCCGTTCTCTGGTTGGCAACGGCCTGATTCACAACACCAGCTGCCCCACCGCACCATGCTGGGGAGGTCTCGGGGTGGCCGGCGGTCATGGGGCCCCTCCTCGCGGCTGCTCCTGGATGTGGAGAAGAGAGAGAGAGCAGCCATGGGTTAGAACCAGAACACAAGAGATTCCATGTTTCATCTCCCTCTCTACTTCCATCTGACGGACTTCTTTTTGGTGTGTCTTTTGCCAGCCTTCCTATCCCTGGGGTCACAGGTGGGGATCAGTGGCCCTGAGGAGCCCTGGACCCTAGACCCACTTACCTGTGTGTTGGTGCTTCTCTGGGCAGAATGTCCTGCCTTTAATAAATCCTCAGAGGGGAACACAAGCCTCCACAGCTTCCAGATCTCTGCCCTGGCAGGTGTAGTAACAACCGAGTATTTTTTAAGGCCCAACAGTGATGGTTTTCCCTCACTGATACTTGTGTGGGAGGAACAGGACCCCAAGGGTTCCTGTTACTTTGTTGCCAAACAGAGACTAGAGACCCTTCTCGCCTTCTGTCCTGAGCAGTGACCCTGCCGGCCCTCTCCCTCCCAAGGCGCATGCCTGTCTAGGGTCCTCAGACCTCGAAGGCCCTGTGCTGTAAATCCCACGTCCACTCAGGACAACCAGAGTCCGAGTGGAGTCCGAGTGGACTCCTCCAAGGATGGAGAGCAGCTCCCTAGCTCGGTGCCCCAAAGGTTAGAGACAGGTTCCAATCGCAAAATAAGGCCAGTCGCTGAGGATGGGGGCAGTCACGCGGACCAACAAAAACTGAGATGAGCTGAGAAGAAACCAGGTGGTTAACATGAAACCAGGTGGTCCCCGCTCCTCAGCGAGTGCCCGTGGGGGCTCGTGCTTCAGCTGGGAGGAACTCAGCCGTGGAATGACGACCGAACTCTCCTTTTGGTATCTGCCTGGCGTTCATCTCCATTATGAAATAATGTAACGTAAACTGACATGGAAATAGCACTTGAAGTTTAGTCCCTATTTCCAGGTGTCATTAAACACTTTTAAATGCACAGCTTTTTGGCCTCACATGGCTCCTGTCTGCTGCGTGGTTCTTAGTTACCACCCAATCAAGAAAAATGACATTTTCCTCTCTGCCATCTATCTTGGACTCGGCTTTAAGGACACAAAGTTGGCAAGTTCCTAGTACTGGCTGTGGCACAGAAGTTCTGCCAAAGTTCTTGCTGGAGTCGGGGGAGGCAGAAGCGTTGAGTAATTCATCAATCATAGCTTACACTGTGCCATGTTAACTGCTGTGGCCCCGGAGTTTTCGGAAAGGTCTGTTTTTTTTATGTCTACAATCAAAGACCCCCTGCAGGGACATCAGGCCATACTCTCTGCACTGGGGCCTCTGCGGTCCCCAGCACCGTCAAGCTGGGGATTGTTGCCACACATGGGTGGCTCCCAGGCAGGACACAGGCCAGCTGTGCACTCACTGTGCACTGGGGCTGAAGGACGCAGACATCCAGGTCAGGTGCTGTTCTGGGCACTTCAAACCTACAGGGCTCATGCTCCACCACTGTGCCCACTTGGTTGGCAATGTGAGTTTCAGTGCGATGAAGGATTCCTGTGGTCAAGGAAGAGTGGGAGGAGCCAGGGTGCAGAGGGCGCTCAGCTTTAGCTCCGGCTCAGCCGCCAACTTTTCTGGGTGTTCACAGCTCCATCTCGGTGCCTCTCCCTATCCAGAGTCCTCGTGGTTGAAGGGGGCCCAGCACAGAGAGTCTCTAGGCGCCTGCAGCTCTGCAGGCTGGGATGCAGTGTGGACTGGAAGGTGGTTGTGTAGCACCGCGGTTGAGCACTGGGACTTTGTCATCCAGCCACATGGGGTGGCCTTGCTAGAGCATAACCAGTTCCCTCCCACCTTGGCCTTTTTACCTGCCATCACCTGCCTAAGATGACAGCCACCCCACTCAGGACCACAGCTACCCCAGGGTCATTGCAAGGGAATGTAAGATTCCCGCTGTTCCAAAATTCTGCACCAGTTTTAACCAAAGCCTTTCATTTCTTCATTTTCCACTCTGCCCTACTTCTGTTAGTCCTTTACTACTCACCGGGTAGGGTTGAGCCAGCTAATTCTGTGTGTATGTGTGTGGATGTCACATAATGATCGCTTGGCATAGGCAATGCCAAGGACATGACATTTGTCTACGCATCATGCTATCGGAGGCGTCAGATCAGCAGACCATTTTTCTGCTGGCTACTTCTGGAAAAAGGTGATGGCAACAGAAGCGCAGGTTGGCTTCCTCACTGACCACCTCCCAGGTTGACCCTGGGTCAACGCAAGGCGGTGCTGGACATCGGCCCCAATCCGGCTGGATTCGGGGCTCCACCCTGACTCTGAGATCCTGCATCGGTCGGTCTGGAAGTGAAGCCAGGAATCCACCCCCCACCCTGGGGATTCTGATTTGGGAATGGCTGCTCTAAATCTAGGCTCTGTTAAAAACCCATGTTCCTAATGAGCCTCAGCGCAGTGGGAGCCTGATACGGCTTGAACATCTTCAGAAGAAAATTAGCTGTTGCCTGCGTGGCAGGCACTATTCCCGTGCACAGGATAAACTCAGTCTGGGGCTTCCTTGGATGAGGACCAGGAGCACGAGTGGGGTCGGGCTGCACACGGGTGGCTGGGGACAGGGACTTAACATCCTGGAGCAGCCCTCACGGGTGACGCACTGGGGTCGGTGGACGAAGACCCCTCACTCTTGCCCCACAGAGGCTTGCAGGGGTCCCCACCTGCTCACAGCAGTGACCAGGTGGCTAACACCATCCTCACTGCCTCCTTCCCCCTCATCGCTCCAGGTCTTGCGCAGCGCTTGCTGGCCCCGGCTCCCAGCACTCAACTGTGTGTTCGTGTCCATGTATTTAAGTTCACCCATGTTTTGGATGGGTGTGTCTGAAGTTGTTCCTGTGGTCACTCTCGGCAGGTGTGAGGAGGGAGGCGCTCGCTGCCAGGGGCTGACCTTTTTCACCTGCAGGACTGAGCACCAACTGCAATTTTGCATCCTGGGCTGTCTGGCTTGCTCACCTTGGTCCAGTGCTGCCTTTCAGGGAATCAGGCAAAACCACCCCCTGACTGCAAGGAGGTATTCTCTAAAGTGTGTTGTACCTAGGTTTCTTTATTGCTTTTTCACAGACAATATCCCTCAAATGGAAGGCCTTTTGGCACCAAAACTGAGGTATTAGGATCACTGTGCGCAGTAAGTCACACGTGCCACAGGCATTTAAGACAGCAAGTCTGTTCCAAGACAGTGGCGAAAATAAACGCGAAGGTGGCCTGCGAAGCCCACCTCCTCTCACCCGTCTTGGCCGATGCCTTCCAGGTAGGCTTTGAGAGGAAAAACTCCTGGTTCAGGGAAGGCTGCGCGGCCTGGCACACCCAGCCCAGAGTTCATTAGCACAGTTAATATTGCATGCAAATAGATTTCCCCGCTTCGGTCATGCCAGTCCATTAATTCAGCCCCTTGTCTGCAACATCTTTATCCTTGGCAGGTTAATCCTGCCAAATGCCTTTGCCGCAGCACGTGTCACGCTGTGCCTATGTGCAGCAATGCAATTTGCTAATCCTGTTGTATCAGCTTCCTGGCCCTGTCTGGTCAATCCAGTGGCGGAAAAGTGCATGTAAGTTTTTGCCAAGAACTTCCTCTTCCTCTGGTACCCATGCCTCCCCTTTAAAAAAAAAAAAAGGTTTCAATTAAATGGTTTGAAAGTCAGCCACGGTGTTTGGACAGCTGCCATGCCAGTGTCTCTCAGACGAGAATGTCAAGGCTCTCCGCAGGCTCCGAGCTCTCCTGCAGCCTCACCCAGCCGCTGGCTGGCTATGCTTAGAGGGGAAGGGTTACAGCAGGAAAATCCACTAACTCCTCCTTGTCTCAGGCTCTCTGCACATTAAGGGCTACACATCTTCAAGATGACGGAATGGATGGCATATGTATCATCCTTTACCTCTGGTGCCAACCTCTCTCCACCTTAGTGGAATCATTAACATGAGTTATTGGAAGAGGTGTGTCCCTTCCTGCAGTTGCCTTTGCCACGCAGCCACCAGACACAGGGTGGAGAGGTGTCCCCAGGACCCACAGTGTACTGCTTCTCCGGTCTATGGCCTGGCAGGGTTAAAAGCATGAGCCTTGTAACTGGATGCAAATCTCAGCTGGAGCACGTTCTACCTCTGTAACCTCAGGCAAGTTGCTTTGCCTCTCTGACCTTGCTTTCCTCGTGTGTAAAATGGGCGCAACCACAGCACCTGCCAGGTGGGACTGCTGCGGGGATTCAGTGCGTTAGCACATGTTAATCACTCAGAACGGGGCTGGTACGCATGCAGCAGGCACTGGGGAAATGAGAGCTAATGTTAGCCTAGACTGTGGAATGTGTTAAAACTCACTGTCATTTGCAGCTTGCCCTAGTACACCTGCAGCGTCACAGTAAAATGGCACAGGGCGTCTTTTAGGATAAACTCCACTCTTGCCTGCTAATTACAGAAGTGTGGCCGAGGAGCTCTGTCTGGTCTCCGGGCCCCTGGCGTCTGAGTTACCTGTGGCAGCCTCTCGTGGATGTGAGAGGTGTTCCAAGTTGGGGCTGATTCCCCTGGGACAGCCTTAGGCATTCACGACCCAACTCTGGGCAAGATGCTCGACCCTTGAGACTCTTACAATCCTGACATCAGAAATGGGACTTGGTTCTACATTGCTGGGTCAATGTGAGGAATTCGGCACACCGCTGAGCGCACAGTAATTGTCCCATAAATAATGGCTATTACGGCTATGGAGCCTCCTGCAGGGTGCCGGGGCTTCCCTCTGCAACCCTCCGTCCATCTGCCTCCTCACGTGGGGTCACGTAAGGAAAGCTGCCGGCACAGGGCTCCGGAGAAGCAGCCACACTCTCACTGCTGTTAAACCAGAGTGTAGCTGGCTCGCTGCTCACCCCAAACATCCTCAGCGCCATGCAGTCCCTTTTGCATTAGAGGCTGAGCATTAGTCTCCAGTCTGAGCCTGGCTGAGACCTGTGAGTGGCCTTTAAATGATGGTGTGCAAGTGTGGGTGTAAAGCTGCCTCTGTGCTGGGATGCGAGCTGAATGTGCACTCTGAACTGGGCACTCAGGTATTTTTATGATAACCTGAAGGGTGGAGGATTCAACCTACTTGGTATTGGATGTGTCAAGTCAGTTTTTGCCCTCATTGAAAGGGGAGTATTTTGCTACTGGGAAGAGCTGTGTGCTAGCCCTGGCAACCCACCCACCGAACACTACCTACTTCCCCTGGATCATGCTAGATCTTGTCTTTTAAACATGTTTTTTCAATTACCATTGACATACCATGTTACATTAGTTTCAGGCGTACAGCATAGTGATTAGACATGCGTAGAACTCAGGATTGCTCCAGGAAGTCTAGTGCCCACAGGACACCATACTTAGTTACTACAATATTATTGACTATATTCCCCATGACTGTTTTTATGACTAGCAATTTGTACTTAATCCCTTCACCTCTTTCACCCAGCTCCACTCACATCTGGTAACCATCAATTTGTTCTCTTAGTCTATACATTTATTCATTTTGTTTATTTTGATTTTTAGATTCCAATACTAAGTGAATTCATATGGTATTTGTCTTTTTCTGTCTGACTTATTTCACTTAGCATAATACCGTCTAGGTTCAACCACGCTGTTGCAAATGACAAGATTTTATTCTTTCTATGGCCGAGTGATATTCTATTGAATTGTACGTATGTACCACATCTTCTTTATCCATTTGTCTATTACTGGGCACTAGGGTTGCTTCAGTGCTGCAAGGAACATAGGGGTGCATATATCTTCTCGAATTAGTGTTTTGGATTTATTTGGATACCCAGAAGTGGAATCTCTGGATCATATGGTAGTTCTATTTTTAATATTTTGAGGACCTCCGTACTGTTTTCCACAGTGGCTGCACCAATTTTCAGTTCTACCAACAGTACACAAGGGTACACAGAACCCTTTTCTCCACATTCTTGCCAACACTTGTTTGTTGATTTACTGATGATAGCCATTCTGACAGGCATGAAGTGATATCTCACTGTGGTTTTAATTTGCATTTCTCTGATGATTAGTGATGCTGAGCACCTTTTCATATGTCTATTGGCCATCTGTATGTCCTCCTTGGAGAAGTGTCTATTCAGGTCCTCTGCCCATTTATTAATCAGATTGTTTGTGGGGTGTTTTTTGGATAATAAGTTATATGAGTTCCTTGTATATTTTGTATATTAACCCCTTATTGGATGTGTCATTGACAAATATCTTCCCTCATTCAGTAGGACGTCTTTTTATTTTGTTGAAGATTTTCTTCATTATATGAAGACTTTTTAGTTTGATGTAGTCTGATTTGTCTATTTTTCTCGTTTTCCCTGCCCAAGGAGACAGACATATCAAAAAAATATTACTAAGAGCAATGTCAGAGAGTTTATTGCTTATGATTTCTTTTAGAATTTTAATGGTTTTGGATCTTACACAAACTCAAAATGGATTAAAGACTTAAATGTAAGAAAGTAGTTTCATTTTTTATGTATATGCCCAATTTCCCCACCACCATTTATTTTAGAAACTGTCTTTACCCCATTGTATATATTCTTGCCGCCTTTGTCAAAGATTAATTGGCCACATAGGCATGGGTTTATTTCTGGACTCCGTTTTTTTCCCCATGATCTATATATGTTTTTATGTCAGTACCATGCTGTTTTGATTACTTTAGCCTTGTTAGTAGCATAGTTTGATATCAGGTAGCATGATATCTCCACCCTTGTTCTTTTTTTCTCAAAATTATTTTGCCTACCTGAGGTCTTTTGTGGTTCCATATACATTTTAGGATTATTTGTTCTTGTTCCCTGAAAAATGCCATTGGTATTTTAATGGAGACTGCACTGGCTTTGTAGATAGCTTTGGATAGTATAGATATTTTAATGGTGTCAGTTCTTCGTATCCATGAGCACCGTTTATCCTTCCATTTATCTACTTATTTGTATCATCCTTAATTTCTTTCTTCAGTGTCTTATAGTTTTCCCAGTACAGGTCTTTGAGCTCCTTGGTTAAATTTATTCCTAGGTGTTTTATTATTATTATTTTTTAAAGATTTTATTTTTTTCTTTAGAGAGTGGAAAGGAGGGAGAAAGAGAAGAGAAACATCAATGTGTGGTTGCCTCTTGCGTGCCCCCCACTGGGGACCTGGCCTGCAACCAGGCATATGCCCTGACTGGGAATTGAACCTGCAGCCTTTTGGTTCTCAGGCTGGCACTCAACCACTGAATCACACCAGCCAGGGCTGTTGTATTATTTTTGATGCAATTGTAAATGGTGCTTCTGCACGGGGTGAGCATTTATTAATGTTGTTGGATTGATCCCTTGATTACGAAATACCCTTCTTTGTCTCTTGTAGCCTTTGTTTTAAAGTCTATTTTGTCTGGTAAGTATTGCTACCCCAGCTTATTTTTTCATTTCCACTTGCATGAAATATCTTTTTTCATCCCTTTGTTTTCAGTCTGTCTTTTGCTATGAAGTGGGTCTCTTGTAGGCAGCATATGTACGAGTCTTTTTTTTAAAAAAATCCATTTAGCCATCATATGTCTTTTGATTGAAGCATTTAGTCCCTTTATGCTTAAAATAGTTGTTGATAGATATGTAGTTATTGCCATTTTATTTTCTGCTTGTTTTTGTAGTTCTCTTTTCCTTTCTTATTCTATTGCTCTCTTGTATGTTGATAACTTCCTATATTGTTGTGTTTGGTTTCCTTTCTCTTTATTTCTTATATATCTTTTGTAGATTTTTGGTTTGGGGTTATCTTGTGCTTCATACAAGTGGGGCAAAAGTAGGTTTACAGTTCATATGGAATGTAATTAATATAAGAACTTTTTTTGTGTGTAGCATTAATTTATTGTAGTTACACACGATCTCTCTACTTTTGCCTTTTAGCCTTTGTACCGGATTTATAGTTGGTGGATCCACTGCTTTAAATGTTTGCCTTTGTCAGTGAGAATTTTTTCTTTCCTGTATTTCCTTATTCCAATTTTTGACTTTTTTTCTTATAGAAGTCCCTTTAACATTTCTTGTAATACTGGCTTAGTGGTGATGGCCTCCTTTTAGTTTTTTCTTGTTGGAGAAACTATTTCTCCTTTGATTTTAAATGATAGCCTTGCTGGGTAACCTTGGCTGTAGGTCACTGCTTTTCATCACTTTCAATATTTCATGCTAATCCCTTCCAGCCTACAAAATTTGTTGAGAAGTCAGCTGGAAGTCTTATGGGAGCTCCCTTGTGGGTAACTGCTTTCCTCTTGCTGCTTTTAAAATTCTTTCTTTTTAACTTTTGCATTTTAATTATGATGTATCCTGGTGTGGGCCTCTTTGGGTTCATCTTGTTGCATGTCTATTTCCTTCACCAGGTTAGGGAAGTTTTCTGTCATTACTTCTTCAAATAGGTTTTCAATCCCTTGCTCTCTTCTCCCTCTGGTACCCCTCTGATGTGAATGTTGTTGCACTTGGTGTTGTCCCAAAGGTTCCTTAAACTATCCTCATTTTTTTAATGTTGCAAGTCAGTATTTTCTGCTACCTTGTTTTCTAAATTGCTGATTTGATCTTCTTCATTTAATCTGCTGTTGATTCCATCTAATATCTTCATTTCAGCTATAGTACTATTCATTTCTGACTGGCTCTAATTTATGGTTTATATCTCTTTATGTTAAGTTCTCACTGAGTTCATCTATTCTTCCCCTAAGTTCTTGAGTATCCTCATAACCAGTGCTTTGAACCCTGTATCTGGTAGATTGTTTGCCTCCAATTTGTTCAGTTTTTTTTTTTTTCCTGAGGTTTTGTCCTGTTATTTCATTTAGGACATCTTTGTCTCATTTTGGCTGCCTACTTGTGTTTGTTTCTATGTATCAGGTAGATCTGCCTTGACCCCCAGGCCTGGCAGGGTGGCCTAATATAGTAGGTGTTCTGTGGGGCCCAGTGGTGCAGTCTCCCTGGTCACCTGAGCTTAGAGTCTTGGGTGACCAGGAAGATGTAGAGTCTCGCTCGCTGTTGGCATCACAGTGGGTGGGGCTGACTCACAGTTTGGCTTGTGGTGCTGTGACTACACTGGATGAGCTGTTGTGCGGTGGGTGACCCTGCAGAACAGGAGTTGCTTGGCTGGGGCTCTGGTGCCCACTGAGTCTGTCCTTCAAGTATGTTGTTTGTGGAGCTGGTTGGGCAGTGCCCTGGTGTGGTCTGCAGCCAGTCACCAGATCTCAATGCAGTTTTCATTTACCATTTACTTGAATAAAATGGGTTTGCAATACTCATGCTAATTCAAACATGATGCAGTCAAACTATTTGCAAAATGAACTGTTCTGACTCTCTGGCCTCGGGCGAGTCCACCGAGGCACACCTGTGTGCTGCCTTGGCGAGAATTTCTGCTGAGAGGACAGTCCATCGAGGCTGGGTCTTGAGAGAGTCATGCTTACCTAGCAGAATGCAAACATCTCTGAACTTTGCTTTCTGGATAAAAGGCAGCATTAGCCTCCTGCTGCATTTTCTCCAGCAGGATCAATCCCGCACCCCAGCCTGACACTTCGCTCTGCTTGTGATTAATCTCGCAGAGGCGAGGCTCCTCCTGCGATGGATTTCTGGATCTGAGTGCAGCCTTCTAGGGGGAGGATGGGAGGAAAAGAAAGGCTGGGAGCAGAATAATAAGCACCGAGGTTTGAGAAGCCTGCTCCATGCCATGTGCTGCGGGAAGCTTTTTTTAGTGGTTGATTCACTGTCAGAAAATTCGCTTTTGCCATGAATGCTACTTGAGCATCATGGAGGGGTTTCTGATTTCATTTTCTATGGTGTGAATTTGGTGCCTTAGTTGTGTGTGTGTTGTCTGTTCTTTTTCAGCCAAATCAAAATTGTCCAAATCCGGTCTCTTTGGTGGATCAGGGATGTGCTCAGCACCCATGTCCTGTTGGAGGGACAGCAAGTTCTTGAGTTCCTCTATTCAGAGGGATGGAGCTGACAATTTCACACCAGTGAAAGAGACCTGCTTTTGACTTTGCTCTCAGCCCTCTGATTCTTCATTGGATTTTTTTTTTCTTCTTTCACTGCGGACTTCTCAGTTCCTAGGCTTGTTGAAGGGTTATGTGTGGGAGGGGGGTGATTACAGGGAAGTGAAAATCCCACGTGTTCATCAGAGGTGGCTAAGACCTGAGGTGCTAAGAGCTTCCAAAAGGGTTGTCAGCTCCTTGCCTTTCCTGAATAATTCTGTCTGTTACTATTTTAGGAACAAAACAAGATGCAGGAAAACCTTGCTGTAAAGAAACTCAATACTTGGCAGCCTCTATTTATGCGAGCTAAGGAGTGACTTCTTCAAGAGATTAAGGACCCTGTTAAAAAGCAAATTCACTCACTACCTTGACTATCACGAGACACACCTGGTTTTAGGCACAGGCCCATTGTACAGTGAGGCACATCTGTATTTCTCCCTGAAAAAGGGATTTCTTTTGAAAAAACCCCTCCCCGCACTGCAAGCCCAATATGGACATATTGACCATAGAAGGATTACTGCCTAACCTGGTGTGTGACAAATGGCTACTAATAAATGAACCACACAGTCCTGTCTCTATTTTCCTCCGAAACACAAGCCCCATCGCCCACAGACCAGAGCTGAAGTGTCCATGAGGTGACTGAGGCACCTCTCCTGTCCTGCTGCCTGCTCGGGACCCGGGGAGGGACCTCCTGGACAAGCCTGGCTCTCAGCCCAGACCCAGGTGGCCATGCAGGGGGCCCGGGGCTCCCCCCGCAGGATGGGTGCGCTGCTTGCCCTTCCTCTCGGCATGCTGCTCTCGCTTTGATTCTTGGCATTTCTGTTGCCCGAGGACAGAATGCTTCCTTGTTAGACAGCACGTCCATTTGGGAAGTCTGACCAAGCCGTTTTTCTCAGGGAGGAAAAGAGGTTGTTTGAGAACATCCGAGGCCTGGCTGGGCGTTCTGGGCTCTCAGCAGAGCCCTATGTATTTTTTTTTGACGTCCTGCTCCCGCCCACAATTCCTGGCGTGGAGCCCAGGGCTGTTTCCCCTGCAAGGTTCTGAGGCCTCTGTCACAACAGGGCTGCACTCTCCTCTTTCCAGGATTTCTCCCAAGAAATTATCTTTTTAAAAATATAGTCACGAACATACTCCTGGAGGAAGAAAACCTTTTAAAGAAACATGGCTTCACCCATCGGCAAGGGGAGGTTCTGCCCTGAACAGAATGAGTTGCTACACCAGAGCCCTCAGGAAGAGCTAGCGGGGAACAGGCTTCTGCGGACGCGGGAGTCACCACTCCACGTGGTCCCGAAGCCCTGAGCGGTGGGGGGAGGCACTGGCAGACTCACACCTGCGCTCACACGCCCGCCACGGCAGGCTGCCGTCTCCCGGTCACGGTCTATTAGACTCCCCGGCCGTGGTTCAGACAGGTCACAAGTCCGAACCTTTGTGGTTACGAACCAGTCACCGCAAGCAGGGTCCTCTCCCCAGACTCCAGATGTAGGCCCACGGCTGACATGACTTTCATGTCTTATCATTGTGGAGTGGCTCAAGCACCCCCTCCCACCTTCCCGTTCAGCTGCAAGGAGGCCTAGGCCACCTGGAGCGAGTGCACCCCCTGGCTCTGTGCACACCTCAGAGCGCCTGAGTCCTGGGGGCTGCGTGCCTAGGGCAGGGGCTTATTCAGCAGCGTGGATGGAGGAACTGGAAGGTGGCACGGCCCATGGCAGAGGTAGAATTCAGGGGTCCAGCAGCTACCTTGGAAACACTATTTAAGAACAGTTCTTTCTGTAGTAAGTTATGAAGAAATTGAATGAGGACTACTTAGATAAATATTCCTAAGACTTGCTCAAGGTAAAGTACTTTTGAAGCCCTAGGTACTTTCATGTATTTAAAAAAAATATTTATTTTTAGAGGGAAAGAGAGGGAGAGAAACATCAGTGTGTGGTTACCTCTCATGTGCCCCCTACTGGGAATCTAACCAGCGACCCTTTAGTTTGCAGGCTGGCACTCAATCCACTGAGCCACACCATCCAGGGCTATTTTAATGTATTTTAATGGTGAGAGGAGGTCCATAACATAGAAAAGATCCAGGACACCTTCCCCAGGCGGACGTAGATGCCATGGAGGGCGGAGATTGGCAGGGTATGGAGACAAGCTCCACCCGATCTGACCTTGCAGTCCTGCCCACGTGCTCCAGTTCACTGCCTCAGTTTCCTTACTGCAAAAACGGCAATGACACCACCCCTGGGTCTCAAAACCACACGTCACATGCCTGGCCTGTGGCTGTAGCCAACTTAGAACCCCGTCATGTTGCACAGAAAAAACCTACTGACCTGTGGGTCCTGCTGAGCCTTTCCATCCCCAATGTCCAGCCTCATTCTTCATTCTGCAAGAAATTTCCAGAAAACAGTCACACTTGTAGTCAGTCTAACTTCAGACTTAGCAAAGGCAACCTTGGGACTCTGGTGAATTCCATGGGGCCATTCTGGCCCAAAGAAAGTCCCCCTTATCAGTGACCTGCTCTCCTAACTTTGGGCTGAAAATCTTTGGGGTGGGGGAGGGTGGGCAGGCGGGGTGGGGAGTTCCGCCAGCCTGGGCTCACCACTGGATTCTCTCTTGCACATGTGTATTTTTTAAAGACAAAGTGACAGGGCACAGCTGACATTGTCACAGCCCCCTCAAGTGCCTCTTAGCTCTCGTCTGGCACGGTGCTTCTAGTGGCGTGCTCGCTGGGTCTGGAGCACAGGCACTACAGGATGAAGAGTTTCCTGTTTTAGGGCTGGGCGCTCTCCCCTTTCTCTCCGTACCCCCATGGCACAGCCTTAGAAAGGAAAAAAATGGGCGGGACAAAGTACTGAGCCTGCAGCCACGCTGACGCTGTTACTTTGTCCCCTCACTCCCGACCCAGGGGGGTTGAGGGGGGACTGTCAGGGGAAGCTGAAGGGAAAGGGGTAAAAGGAGAAGACCTTTGCAAAGCTGGTCTTCTCAGCTGAGGATACACCTGGCCCCTGTGTCCCCTTGTTCTTGGAAGGCACTAAAATGGGATGTGAGAAGATGGGGCAAGGTTTTGTCATCATTTCGCAGATAGGGGAAACTGAGGCACTGGGGCTTAAAGCAAACTTCTCTGGGGGCAGCCTATTAACCTTTATGAAAGTCACAGATTGGTAGGGGCCTTACCTAGTTTATAAAGGTCTTTAATGTTTTAAATGTTTGTTCCACAGTTAACACTTTTTATTTCCTTTACTCCTACAGTGGGTTCGGACCGGCAGAGTGAGGAAGAGGTGATAGAGGACGAGGCAGCTGGCCCACAGCGTTCATTCAGGTGAGGTGGCTGGAAGTGCAGGTGAGCAGGCTGCACACCAGGAGGGAGGGTTCGTCACGGCGGTGCCCGGGGTACCCAGCAACACTTCCAAACCCCACCTGGACTGCCTTTTTCAGTTCGAACCACCTGTCAACGGGATGTGGGTGGCTGATGGATGTACGAGAGATCACAACCTGGCTGCTTCTTGGGGAGCCCTAGAGTCAGGTAGGAGAGACTCAGCCCTGTGTGACCCTGGGCCACTCACCTGTCTATCCCAACCTTCAGCTGCGTCATATAGAACAGGGAAGTGGGTTGTCATCGGTGAACAAGACAATGTGTCCATGTAGGGCTTTGTCATTGGCAAAGTGTTCTCCCCACCCCCTGCCAAGCACATTTAGCTGTAAGACACTGCTCACCTCTTGTGGCTACTCCTGAGTGTCCGAGCATCTAGTACGCATCGGAGTGAGCTGGCAGGAAGTTCTATGTGAAGAAGGTCTGAGAGGACTCCCACAGAGACACCCGGGTACCTGGGTGGAAGGGTAAAGGTCAGTGAGACAGACTGCCAATGATTAGCTGACAGTTTCCTCATCCGTAAAATGGGGACACTTATCGTCCTTGGCATTACTGGGAATAAAAGAGGTAATCCCTGGGTTTACCCATGCTCGCAGCCATCGCTGTCATGGTTGGTGGCTCACCAGTAGGTGCCCCTAACACCCCAGAGCGGGGTCCCTACGTCTGTCTCTGTCTTGGGGAGCCCTGGAGGAGTGCTACACACTTGGAACGTTCCTTCTAAATAACATCTCTGGGCTCAGACTTCATTTTGCCAAAGGGTGACATGTTGGTAGAATCCATCATGTTCTTGAAAGTGATTTTCTCTAATATCAGAGATCAGGAAGAAAAATGAAACAGATCCAAGTAGAGGACTGTGGATTCACAGCCAAAGCAGACTACCCAGTGGTTAGGCATGCGCAGCGGAGGCAAGGAAGCGTGGCACCACTCACGCGGCAGGAGAGCTGGACAGCAGTATTGAGGGGACGCGTGATGCCCGGCAGGCAGCTGTGCCCACCTTGTCCCTGGGCTCTGCCCTGCAGTGACCCCACCCTCCCCACTGAAATCCGAGAGCCCATCTTCGCGGCTGGGGCCCCCTCCCTAACCCATTTCTCAGGGGCTCAGTGGGGATGTCCTCTGAGCCTGCTCCGGGGACAGGGCGAGGAAGCGGGTGTGCGGTTCGTACATGGTAAATTCACTCCAGCATCCCCGCCTTCCTAAGCCTTTGATTCCTTCCTTCTCCAGCAAGCCAGAGAAATCCTAGAACCTCAGTGAATGCAGAACCATTGAGCCCAACTTTCAGCCAGAGAAGCAATCTCTCAGAGCCCCTTCCAGCTGCTTGAGCTAACCTGTTAAATTGAGAATCTCTTTGTCCTCCTCAGTCTAATATCCTTAGAGTCCACTCTTACATGTACCTCTCAGGTTTTCACCAATATTCATATATTAGCAAAACATTACAATCTTTGTGGAGAAATGCCCCTCCAAGCCTCTCCCTACTTCTATGCCCGGAGGCCCTGGCTGCCACCCTGTGCACCCAGGGGGCGGCGTCTGGGCCCCCATTCTTGGCTCCCCCAGTTACCACCAGTGATTCCGTAGGGGGGAAACAATTCTTTGGGAAGCGAAAACTTGCTGACAGAGATGCTCAGCTCTATTTTGGTGTTTTGCCGGAGATTTAACTTTGACTTTGAAGTAGAAGCGTCCTGGCCCTGAGAGGGTGCTGGTGGAACGGGCCGAGGCTGGCCGGCCCCGGGGTCAGACGGTGCTGCTCTTCCTCGCTGTAGGCAGGAGTGTCGTCGCCTGCCCTGCACTGCGGGCCCCCACTGCTCTGCTCCCTCCAAACGCCGGAGGGTCGTGAGTTGTTATCACAGACTGACCGCGAACCGGGCCTGCTGAGGAGGGGCAGAGATGCCTGGAAGAGCTGGCAGCTCCTGGGATGCCTCTGTGGCAGGAGCCTCCTTTCACCAAGCCTGACTGTGCAGGTGATCCAGGTGGCCCCCGCACCTTCTCTCCAGGCTCCCCGGGGGAGGCGGGTAGCACTGCCCCCTTTATGGCTGAGCAAATGGAGACTCGGCCTCACCTGCGTGCCTGCCGTGGCAGCGATGTCAAGGCAGGGAGGTTGGTTTGGGTTTTCCCCGAAGGGGAGGTAAGGCTGCCTCTGGGTCACAGAGGCAGTGAGGATGGACAGTGGCCTTCTAGGTCAGTCACAGGGACATGATGTGGGCTCTGGCCACGGTCCTCCAGCCCCCGGGTGCCACTGCGGAGCCTCATTTCCTCACAGTGGGCAGGCGGCCTGCTCGCTGTTGCCTTTCCAGGTTCCCTGGATGCAGAGGGGAGGCCAGCCCAAGCCCGTCCATTTTACGCCTGCCTTAGAAGCACCTCCTTACACGCTAGATTTGAAACGCCTGGAACTGGCAGCAAAACGGACATTTCGGATTATCTCAGACTGCAAACAGGTACGCTGCTTCTAAACGTCCATGAGAAGGCTTAGGGCTCCTAAACGCGAAGCCTTCCTCCGCTGGACAGACTCGGCTCTCGGAAGCCATGGTTGGGGCTCTGAGGCTGGTCACTGACCCAAAGTGTGCAAAGTCAAAAGAGGTTAAACACCAGGGTACCCTACGGTGAGAACTACTTCTTTTCCCAACCGCGCTGCAGCAAGTAAGCTGGATTCCCGAGTTAGAAAGAGGAGGCTTCGGCGAGAGCTGGGGCGTGGGCTCAGAAAGACCCTACGGTTGATTCCTGGCTCTGCGGGTCTTGGGAAAGGCACGTGAACTCAGGCTCCTCACGGTAAAACGGGGGCGGTTCCCCCCTCAGAGGGTTGCTGTGGGGCCCAAGCCAGATGGACATGGGCACAGATGCTGTTAACTAACAGTGAGGGTAGCTGAGCTTGACACGCCTCCATTCTATTCTTTCTGCCCCTGAAACTCTCATTCTCGTCCCAGGAAGAGACTTTTTCCACATCCGAGGCACCCCTGCAGTATTTCTTTCGGACTCAACAGCTGAGAAAACTGCGTTGGACACAACGAAGTCTGGTAACCGGTGATCGAAAACCACCAAGGAAACACGTAAGCACCAAGTCAAGGCAACAGGCTGGCCTGCTGGTTGCTAGCCTGAAGAGAAGGCCAGCTGAACTAATTGGACTTGAGCCGCGGAGACTTGGTGCACAGGGGTGCTGTCGCCTACCCCACTGTAAAACTGGCCAGCCACTGCCAGTGAAAGTGCCTTCAGACAGTAAGAGAACAAGCAAAAGCCACGCGCTGCCAGCCAGGCTTAAGAACAGGGTGAGTGAATGAGGACATGGACGTGCCAGCCCTGAGAAGGTGAGGGTTTAAGTCCCTGGGTGATGGGATTCTGCGGGCACTCGCATTTTTGTCCTCCTCTTCTGTGACCTACCCCGGAGTCTGGAATGCAAAGTTGCAAAGGCGGGATGTGGGGGCTAAGGTCAAGTGGGGTTCACAGCATGGGCTTTCTATCAGAATGGAAGCGGGGCGGGAGGGGCAGACTGCAGGCTGAGACTTGCTGTGACCATCCCAGCTGAACCAGAGGCTCGGACCCCAGCCACCCCCTTTCCTTCCACGGAAATAGAATCTACCTGACAAAGCATCTGAAATGCAAAGAAATCCTCCTCCCAGTGGACTCAGCTCTCAGAGATCATGTTTTATGCTTTCAGCCTAATTAACAACCAAGGGTCATCTCATTTTGCCGTCCCGGTTTCGTTGTTGGTTGGCTTTCCACTTGGGTTATTATGGACTGACCTGCCCTCCCAGTCCCTCCTCTTCACTCACAGATACCACCCCACCCCTGTCCCCCTCTCCTCAGTCTTCGCTGCTAGGACTAAGTCTACGAGCGTGCAAGTGCCATTAACTGACAATCATCAAAACACTCTCCATTGTTCACAGACATGAGCGGCTGAGAGGCGGGAATTGCTCGGCATTTCATTTTAATCTGCATTGAAGACTCGCCTGACAAAACACATTATTAAGGGTAAGAATTACCGGCTTGGGAACGGGGCTATGTTTATGGCTTGCCCATATTTTTCTTTCCTAAAGAAACACAATGACGCCTCCCCTCTCCTTCCCAACCCTCTGCAGCTCCTGCCCCACCAGCCTCATCCACGAAGTGGTTAACACTTCATTTTCCTCCCTGAGTGGAGCTTTTGTTAGCAGTGTCTATAAAGTTTTAGCAAACATTCTGGGCCTCTGCACCAGCATCTGAGATTAAAAAAAGACAAAACCAAAACAACAAGAACCCAACAAGCTCTGCCTTGAACAAGGTGTTATTGGCAGGATCGCCCTCGCGGACGTAGGCGGTGGCCACCAAGTGCAGGCCACGTGTGCTGTGGGCTTCGCTGGAGAGAGACCGCTGACAGAGGATGGATGCCACACTAACGAGCGCACACAGTTAGCACGGGACACTGATTCTCCTGCTGAATCCTGACAGTCTCCCTGGCAATCCTGTACCGACAGCCCTTGCTGCCATGCTCCCCACCCCCACCCCCCTTTGGATTCTCAGGCTTCCACTTTCACCTTTCAGGCTACTTTTGCATTGTATCAAGAAGTAAAAGTGTCTACAAGAGCTCACAGATGGAAGATTGCTTTTTGCGGCCTTCTTTTGGTCTGCCTCTGGTTCAGGAGGCTGCTCCGGAGAGCAGGTAGGCACAGCGTGCGTGGGCCACACTTTCTACGCTGCAGCTGGCCAAGTTCAGGAACAGGGGTTCAGGGGAAGGAGGATGGTGGGGAAACTCCTACAGGTCGACAGAGACTCCCAGGGACACGTGAGCTCTGTCCCCGTTGGGGGCTTCCTTTGCTTAGGCTCCGAGGTTGCACACTGGTGCCGGGTGTGGGCAGGGCCAAGAAACCCTGTCCGCTCCTGCCCTGTATTGTGATTAAGATCTGTGCACTGGGGTCACTCAGGGGTTCTGCTTCTTGGTGAACTTCCTATTCCTCGGCTCTGAAGTGTCACGAGCCCCTGAAGGTAGGCCGTTTGGCCGTCTGGCCTTGCTCTGTTGAACTTGGTGAGGGTGATATGGGCCACAGTCTCTCTGGGGAGGCCTCTGTCGTCCCCCACCTTGACTGGAGATACAAACCAGCTGTCTATTTCAGCCCTTTCTTTGGGCCTTGGCCATTTCCAGGATTTGGGGCATGAGCTGAGCAGAGGAAAGGGAAAAAGAGAGGTGCGTTGTGTCCTCCCCAGGCAGGGTGCAGGCATCACAGTCCGGCCAGCACTCCCCAGAGGGGCTCTCCCACCCCTTCACATGGTGGCCCTGGGGGCATCTGGCCAGGGCTGCCCATGTAGCCCGCAGGTACCCTGAGGCTCGTGTTGAGGAGGGACTGGAAAAACCTGCTTCAGTGTGATGGGGTAGCCTTACCTCAGGGGCAGCTGACCTGGCTGGCTACAGAGCTTCTGCCCCAACAGACCCACCGAGCTTCCTTGCCCTCCGAGTAAGTGTCTCAGGTAGAGTTTTGGTGAAAGCATATACGTTTTCTGGAGGGCGTGCGTGCACTTTTCCATGATGCACGATGTAACACTGCTCACAGCCAGAGTCACAACACAGCTATCTCAGGCCGACCCCAGAGCGGGGGACTCACTGTGATGTCTGGGAGGCTCGTCACCAGTCGAGCCCTGAGCTGACCCAGCTCCTCCTCCCTCTCATGCTTGATCCAGGCCACCTTTGTGCACCCCCCAAAATTCACACCTTAGTATCCCCAAGACATGGCCTTTTGAAAAGATGTGGAAAAAAATAACACCTACCCTGTTTCAAGTCGTAAGTTCAGTCTGGTACTGTTTGAACTGAAAGCTATAGTTGTAAGAGAGACTTGTGTGTGGCCTGATTTTTAGGGGCAAATATGAAAGGAATGTAATTGTCAAGAATTACAGAAAATCATTTAAGTTAACTACATGGTATAGTCTCATCATATCCAGGAAGCACAAGCAAGATGATATCATTTCTATACCTGTTGTACGTACTTCTGATGTTTTCATATAAAAATCAGGTTAAACACATGCTAATGTCCTATTAGCTTAAGTTTGCTCACTTTCTGTAGGAAGCAATTTCTCAGATTATCACATGGACTCTTCTTCAGTTGCCTGACCCCAGGTTCAGCTTGTCGGATGCACACAACCCTGCTTTGCCTCCAAGAAACCCTATGTGACTTAGTGTCTCCTACAGATCGTTGTGAAGCTCCCAGGGCTCTGCTCCCATCTCCCCACCTCTGCACCCTGGACCCAGCCCAATGGAAAAGAAGGTGCAGGCAGGCAGCCTGGGGCCAGAAGCACCCGGGCAAAGCTCACCGTCAATGGCCGCCAGCTGGGGCAGCAGGTGGGGGAGCCAGGGTGAGTGCCGTAACCATTTCCTACTGCCTTCCACCTTAGCCTGCTTGATTCCCATCACAACGCTTATTGTCACCTGGAACTAGGTTCTTTGGGCTTTTATTTATTGGCACATCACTTGGCTGTCCCCTGGACACAAGCTCTGTGAGGGGGGCATCTGGTCTAACCTGTTCACCTCTGTATCTCTACCCTCAAGAAGAGCACCTGGCATATAGTAGATGCTCAATACAGGCCTGTTGAATGAACGAATGAGACATAACATCTTGGTCCACAGAGCTACCCACTCTCTGGCTGACTCTGCAACACCCCTGGGCTTTGCCCAGAGTAGGGGAATACGGAAGCAATTCAGGAGATTCTCGGGGAAGATGGAGAGCAGGCGAGAAGCTAAGCTCAGAATCAGGGCTAAGAGCTATAAACCAGAAGGATGCACTAAGTACCACCGTTAAAAGCTCCGAGACCCTGGCGCCACAGCCTGGAGGTGACTGCTCTGATGTTTCTGGTCTGCATTTTCAAGGCCAGAAGTCACTGCAGAAAACTAGGAAGGGGACAAGCAGAAGGAAAGAGCTGCAGGAAGGAATGAAGTTGGGCTGTCAGCAGCTCACACAGGGGCCAACGGCACTGTGATATGCTGTTCAGAATCTACAGTGTGCCCCGGGCAGGGGTGAAGCTGGCCCATGCCAGCGCGAGATGTAGGCCCTGGAAGACGTGCCCACCCACCTCTTCAGTTCCAAGGACAAGAAGCTCATTGAGTATTTCTTCTTTCAGATATGGCCACATGTGAACATAAACTGACACACACACACCTCTCATGAAAATGGTTCTTAAGCTAATTATTATTTAGATAGCCTAAGTATTTTTGCTACTGCATGTGGTCTTCTCTTTTACAAGCTTTTACGTCTCTAAAATACAATGGGGAGGGGGGGAATGGGTTTTAGGCTGGAATGGTTGCTCTTCCTATTTTGGAATGACTGCGTACTTTGTGAGAAAATGACGGAGTGGGGACACACCAGAGCCCTTGGCACATGGTGCCTGGGCCAGGCCTGACCCAGACGCGCTGTGGGGTGACAGGGCTCTGAGGTTTGCCAACTGTCTTTTGCTGGACTATCCTCTTAGGTTACTCAAAAGAATATTGTAATTCATGACTGAAAAATGTGTCTTCATCTAATCACGAGAGAACATTCTCTCATGTTCCCTGAAAAGTATAAATGTCATGAACGACAAGAGAGGCTGTGGAACTGTTTCACGTGACAGAAGATCAAAGAGGCATAACCAAATGCAATGAACACTACTGGACCGGATCCTTGACCAAGGGAAGAAGAAACCACTTTAAAGGATATGGTTGAGACAAATGGCAACATTTGAACACGGATTGCAACACTGTGTCCATGCAGTCGACACAGTACCAACACAGTCGAATTGAAGTAACAATATTACATCAATGCCAAAGCTCCTGAATTGGATCGTTGCCTTTGGTTATGCTTTCTGGAAATACAAGCTGAAATATTTAAAGATGAATCCTCGAATGGCTTAGCAAAAAATGTGGGTATGTATGTGTGTATGAAAAAAAGAGATGAGATAAAGCAATTAATCTAAATTCATTGTACTACTCTTACTAATATTTTTAATGGGAGAATCATTTTTCATTTACTTTCTATTTTGAAATATGTCATCTGTAAATATATGCAATTGAGTTTTTCCCTCATTTTTTCACAGGAGGTAGAAAAATATTTGAAGTAACTGACATCACATTTAATGTCAATTTACTATGGTATTTCTTTAAACTCCCACAGTCCATGATCCCAATAATTAGGTACGGCATAATTGTAAACTGATTTGTAATTTTCTGAATTTCACTGAAAAGCTGATTTGGGAGGGTAAAATATTTTTATTTTATACAAAAAATAGGTAAAACAGAGGGTTTATACTTTTAACAATGTAATGTGGCTTAAATCATAACATGCCCTTTGGCTTTTTAATTAAGTCAGAAAAATAAATTCCTAGTAGTTGATCAGAGCACCTTCCTGCTTCTGCCCCTTGCTGGTGACTTTGGGGGCTGGTGTGGGCAGAGGTCCTTGGGAGCCTGGTGACCCCTCGTCACACCCAGTCCTCAAGGGGTGTCCCTCAGCCAGCAGTGATGGCACAAATGGTGCCCATTTGACACCTTCACACCCTTTCTTCCACTCAAATGGCAGATGATCAAAAGCTAGAATATTTTGTTTGGCAAGTGGCCTAAAATTTCTAAATTTATGTGTTCTATTTTTGCTTCATTCTCAGATTGAATTAGTTACCAGGCAACTGAAGTAGTTAATTTCATTTGCTAATAGTTACACTTCAATAGAGGCAGCTCTGCCCCTGACCAGGGCCGGCCCGACCACACAGCCCGACCCCAGCCTCGGTGGGTGGCAGCATGTCCTCCTTCCTTCCGGCTGTTAACAACACTCCTCAGACCTTACATTTTATTTGGCTTTCATGCACAGGAAAAGGGATGCCTCTTTTGGATTTATTTATAGAAAAAATATTTTAGTGGTTTGTTTTCCTCCCCCCAAAAGCTATCTGTTTGGGGCATCCTGAACCCTCTTTTAAACGTCTGGTTCAAGATGGCAAGCTAAGCACATATGTTTTCTTCCTTTCACCAAGAAAGAAATCTTAACAGCATTGAAAGAGCACCATCAATACCCCAGCTATGCTGATGAATTCCTGCAAGACAGAGAGCAGGTGGGGCAGCTTGACAGAAAAACTAGAATAGGGAAAACTGCTACCAAAGCTAGCCCAGTGCGGGGCTTGGCGGATGTCAAGAGAGTCTTCCTAGTGGTGTGCTGGAAAACCCCGAATTTGTGCAGACGATGGGGCACATGTGAGGGAAATGAGTCACACCTGGATCCTTCCCGCAGCAGGTAGAAGGCTGGATGTGTATGCTGTGAGAGTCACTCCTAAAGAACATTGGTCAGAGGGCAGCATAAGGTGCCTTGGCAGATGGAGTAGGACAAGGAGAGGAGAGAAATGCAGCTCTTCCCAGACGGGAGCGCTGGGATCTGCTCCACCTCAGGGCAAAGCTCCCCCACGGGAGGGGCCCCAGAGGGTCCTCGCTGGTCTGGCTGCTCTCCTTGCAGGAGCCCTGAAGGGAGATCTGCTGTGAGGTCACCCACTAACTGGCCGGGTTCTTGGCCATCCTCCTGTTCAGAAGAGAGAGCTGTAGTGGAAACCAAGGCATATGCTCGCTGAGGGGTCGCAGGGCAGCCACCAACTCCAATCCGCACATGTCTGCACTTTATAAGTGGACATGAAAGAATGGTGAGACTTTGAGGAAAATCATGTGCACAATCAAGAAAGGAAAATAACCTGAACTGGATTCCCATGCAGAAAACAGAACTCACACACACACATACACGCACATATCTGCTACCTTCAGAGGGATGCTACAGGGAGAACGAAGCTGTCAGGGGGCAAGTTTTCTTGTGGGGAGGGCAGGCTACAAACTCTTACTAAAACTGTATTCCCCCATCAATGAGGAATGCTCAGCTTTAACCACTAAAGAAGGATCAGATGTAGTGCTTCCAAAGGAAAAGAAGAAAAACATGATGAGGATAGCAATAGAGGAAAGTGAGTCAGGGAGAGAAACGAGGAACGTGTGAAGTAGAAAATGAAAATAAATGACAGGGATAAGTCCAAACATATCAATATTTATAATAAATGCCAGCAGTTTAATTCCCCTATTAAATGAGAGACTTTCAGATGGGAAATATGTAGAACTGAGCTATATATTTACAAAGACTTGAAATGACACAATAAAATGATTAGTGATAAACGTAATAAGTGTTAGCAAAAAGAAAGCAAAGATGCAGTATTAATAACAGACAGAAATGGAATTCAAGGCCAAAGACAAGGGAGTATTTTATATGAAAAAAAGATACAATCTAGAAGATAATCACACACCTTTTCACTGAACAAAACATAGCATGAACTACATAACAAGTGTTAGAAATGCAAGCAGAAGCAACTGGGCTGGCCAAAAAGTCTGTTTAGTTTTTTCCATAAAGACACATTTTTCACTTTCACCAACAACTTCATTGATTTGGATAGTTGGAGTACGTCGGCTCTCTCCTGTGTGGTAGAATAGTGATTGTTCTCAATGTCTCAATTTGATCGCTGTCAACTTCAGCTGGTCTACCCAACTGTGGAGCATCGTCCAGTGAGAAATCTCCAGCACGGAACTTCATAAACCACTTTTGACACATTCTGCCAGCACAGTCCCTTCTCCATACACCTCACAAATCTTTGAGTTTCCGCAAAACAAAGCATTAGTAAATAGAAATAATAAAGCACAGTATGCTGAAAATGTTGCATGTTTTCTTTCATCTTTAATATTAAAATGGCTACACAAAATTTCACCAATTTTGTTAAGCATTTTTTTAATGCACTAACAAAACTGTTTAGAATAAAGAATAAAGTTAAAGACAACTAAGCACCAGTAGAGCCATCTTACAAGAAAAAAAACAAGCGAACTTTTTGGCCAACCCAATATTAAATCCAGGATCATAGTGGGAAACTTTAGTGCATCTTTCTCAGAAATTGACAGATCAGCTTGATAAAAAATAGGTAAGAATTGGAGATGATTTGAATATACAATCACCAAGCTAGATGAATTCTGCATTTAAATTCAGTTTTCAGCTATCAGAAAACATAATGTTTAAGTCTTTATGTAACACTTAAAAAACCTGACCAAGTATGTGGCTCTCAGTAAAACCTTCAAAAGATAGATACTGCAGGCTGCTTGGGCCTCTAACCCAAGGGTAATTTACAAAAGGAAATCAAAGCTGAAATCAGAGACAGCGGAGCAACGAGTGGTGACGAGAGCACTCAGCCCCAAATCCACAGGGCGCATCGCGTCGCATCGAAGTGGGGCTCCAGTCTGACGTGTATTTGGAAAACAAAGACTGAAAATGCACTAATCAATGATCTCTAGAAATTTTTTTAAAAGAGGTAAACGAAGTAGAAGAAAAGAGGTCAATAAAGATAACAGGAACTGATAAAATAGAAAAACAAGTTGGTTTGAACATTATAACCAAAAAATGTTTAAAAACCAATAAAAGAGAACAATCTGACAAAAAGAAAGGATAAATAAAATGAGGAATGATAAAGACAACCACAGATCTGGATTTGATTTCAAAATTATTAGAGCTATGTACAAATTCTAAAAAATTTGAGAAAATATTTGAATATGGAAGTAAAATGATTTGCTAGGAACATGTAAACTACTACTAAAATGAGTCAATGAGGGTCAGAAAACCTGAAAAGACCAGTAATTACAGGAAAAGAAAATTGAAAAGATAGAACTCCCCCCACTTCCTACCCCCTCAACCGGTCCCAGCAACCAGTCTCAGGTCCAGATGGCTTTACTATTCACTACATTTTTTTCTTTTTTCCTTTTAACCACCTTTGAAATTTAAAGAACACATTAATTTGTGTGCTGGACTGGTATAGAACACAAAATATGGAAAGATTGTCAATTATTCTGCACAGCTAGTGTAACCTCGATACCAAACAAGGGCAGGATGGGACAAAAACAGTGAAGTACAAACCAGAGTTCAACCACGTAAAACACCTACCCAAACCCAGCAGAACATTTAAAAGGAAGAAATATAATAGGTAACAGGAAATTTAGTATGAATTTAAGAGATCATAGGGAGTGGTCCAAGGCAGCATGGTGAATATATGCATCAATGTTTGGTACACAGCAGCAGGGGTTAGAAGTATAATCTTGTTAATACAAGCAAAAGCAAAACTCCTAAATATGATGAGTCAAACTTAGGAGTGTCTTAAAAGAATAACATACCATGACCTAGGAATTTTATCCTATGAATGCATTAGAAAAATCTATTACTATGATTCAACTCATTAATAGATCAGAGGACAAAAACCACATGGTTACCTTGATAAATACAGTAGACGCATTGAACAAAACTGCACATCTATTCCTAACAAAAATTCTTAGTAAGCTAAGCTCAGAAAAAACTGATAAAAGAAATTAGAAAAAGAAGGAATCTCGGAACATTAGGAGGAAGAAAAATGGAAAAAATAAGAATAGGGTAAATATAATGCATTATCCCTCTCCTTTTGAATTTGTAAATTATAGTTGACAGTTGAAACAAAATTATAATACTTTCTGAAATGGTTCTAAATATAGGTGAAAAAGTATTTAAGACAATTATAAGCTGGAGGGGGTAAGAGGGTGTAAAGGGAAGTAAGCTTTTTAAATCTCACTCAAACTGGTAAAATGCTGATACCAAAAGACTGATAAATCACAGACATGTACACATGCACATACATTCACATGCACACATACATGTACACACGCATACACACAATGTGATACCTGGACAAGCCACTAGAATATATACAAAGAGACACACACAAAACCACTATGGAAAAATCAAAATGGAATTCTAAAAGAAAATAGAAATGAAAAAAAGTACAAACAGAAAAGAAAAATAAAACGGCCAACTTATGTGCTAGGATATCAATAATTATACTAAGTGTACAAGATCTAACTGCACCGATTCAAAGTCAGAGACTGAGCAGGTAAAAAACATGACCCAACTATCTGCTGTCTACAGGAAACTCATTTCAAATATAATGACAAAGATATATTAAAAGTAAAAGGACAGAAAAAGATGTATCATGCGATCATCAATCAGAAGCCAGCAAGGCGACTGTACTGCTACCAGATAAAGTAGGCTTCACAGCAAAGAAAATTCGCAGAGACAGAGATGCGCGTTCCATAACGATAGAAGGGCCAGCCCATGAGGAGCGCACAGCAAGTCCTAACCGTGTACGCACCAGACCGCAGAGGGGCAAACATGAGACGCAAACCCGGATGGGACCGAAAGGAGAAACGGAAACCCACAGTTCCCACCCGAGACTTCAACATCCCTACCTCAAAAGGTGTCGGAAAGAGCAGACAGAAAATCAGCGAGGATACAGAGAACCAACAGGATCTAATCAACATTTATAGAACATTCCACCCGATGACAGCAGCGTACACATTCTTTTCAAATATCCATCGAATGTACACAAAGAATGACTCTGTAGAGCCAAACTTCAACAAAGTAAAAAAATCAAACCAGACAGCGTATGTCCCTGACCACAATGGAATCAAACTAGAAATCAGAAAAACAACGGAAAATTCTCCAAACACCTGGAAACTAAAGATTTCTAAGTGATTGATGGCTGAAACAGGAAGTCTCCAGGGAAGTAAAATATATTAAACTGAATTAAAATGAAAATCCATCATATCAAAATCTGTGAGACACAGCTAAAGCAGCGCTGAGTGGGAGATTTATCACACCAAATGCTTATTTTAGAAAGGGGGAAAAGTCCCACGCAATAATCATCGAAGCTCCTACCTGAAGAACCTAGTCAAAGATGAGCAAAATAAACCCGAAATAAACACTTTTCATCTTACCTTATGAAGCCAGAATTAATATAAAAAAAACCAGACAGGCACTATCTAAAAAAGAAAATTACAGAAAATTATCATAAGAGCAGATGCAAAACTCCTTAACAAGACATTAACAAATAGGAAAAAGGATATAATAAAGGGCAGAAACCAGTAAATTTGAAACAGAATAAAAGAAATGAGAAACAAAAATCTGATTCTTTGGAAAAGATCAAGAAAATGGACAAATCTCTAGCATGACTGACAAAACAAAAAAGAAAATACGCAATTTACCAATATCATGAATTAAAACAGGGAGTATCACTCATACCCCCAAAATATCAAAAGGATAATAAGGGAACAATTCTATACACATAAATGTGACAACTTAGATGAAATGGACTGATTCTTCCAAAAATACAAACTACCTCAAACTCCCCCAACAACAAATAGATAACTTGACTAGCCCTATAAGTATTAAGGAAATTGATTTTGTAATTTAAAATCTCCCAAAACAGAAATCTCCTGGCCCACATAGTTTCCTAGGAGAATTTTACCAAAGAAAAAAAAATTTTTTTTAACATTTCACAATTTATTCTGTGGTCTACGCCACAGAGATACAGTTTGGTCACAGAGAAGAATTCTGCCCATCTGCCAATGTTAGCTTTTTTAAAATTGCAGTTTACATTCAGCATCATTTTGCATCAGTTTAGGTGCATGCAGCACACTGGCCAGACAACTGCAAACCTGCAAAACACGCCCCTGACGTTTCCAGCACCCACGCAGCGCCAATGCAGAGCCCTCGTGGCACTGCTGACTACATTTCCCAGGCTGCTCTTCGCATCCCCATGACTGTTTCGTAGCTACCAATCTGTATTTCCCAGTCCCTCCACCTTTTTCATCTAGTCCCCTTGTATCTATTCAGAAATATATAGGAGGAATTATATGCCACGACCAACTGGGGTTTATTCTAGGGATACAAGCTGGTTCAATATTCAAATATCAATCCACACTATCTACTACATTAACAGGCTAAAGAAGAAAATTACACGATCATACCAACTAACGCATTGAAGTCTTCGATGAAATCCAAACCCATTTATGATAAAAACACTCGGAAAAACAGGAATAGAGGGGAACTTCCTCAACTTGATTAAAGCATCTACAGATTGTTGTAACATTAATATTATAGTTCATGTTGAATGCTTGCCTCGTAAAACATGACAAGGCAAGGTTGTCTGTTTTCACCGCTCCTGTTCAACACAGAACTGAAAGTTCTAGCCAGTGCAATAAGGAAAGAATAAGATAAAAAGGCATAAAGAACAAAGAGGAAAAAATCAATAAAACTGTCTATATTTCTAAATAACATGAGAGTATGAGGAAAGTCCTGACAAATCTATACAACAAAAACAGCTAGAACTCAGAAGGAAGTTCAGCAAGGTCACTGAATTCTAGACAAATGAAACAAGCAGAGAAATCAATTGTATTTTTATATGCTAGCAATGAACACATGAATGCCCAATTAAAAAAAAAAAGTACCATTTCCAACTATTCGAAAAACAAAAAGAAAAATACATGTAAATCCAACAAGACTTGTACAGAAATTGGATGGTGAAAACCACAGGATGCTAACATGAGAAACAAAAGATCTAAATACATGCAGAGACAGTCTGCATTTATGGACTTGAAAACTCAACGTAGCAGAGAAGCCAATTCACCCCACATAGATAGTTGGACATAATTCTTAACAAAACCCCTCTATTTTGTAGATATAGACAAGATTGCCCTAAAAATTTTTAATGTGAAGACAAAGGTATTAGAATTGCTGCAACAATTTTGAAAAACAATAAGGTAAGAGAAATCAACCTGCTCGATTTCAAAACTTATTACAGAGACAGAGCAACCAAGACTGTGTGGTGGTGGCGGAAGGAGAGGCGCACAGATCAGTGGAAAGAAGAGAAAACTCAGAAACAATTCCACGTTACCGCCCAGCTGATTTTTTTTTTTTTTTTGACAAATGTGCAAAAGAAATTCAGTAGAGGAAGGATAAACTCTTCAACAAATGGCACTAGAACTAGACACCAGTAGACCCCTCAAAAAATGCATAAGTAAATAAACCTCAACTTAAATCTCACATCTTATATAAAAATAACTCAAAATGAATTACAGATTTACATGTAAAACTATAAGACTTAGGCAAAAACGTGGGAGGGAGACTGTCTTTGGATTTGGGGTTAGGCACAGGGCCCTTAGGTATGGCATGACACCATAAAGGGGGAAGTTGATAACTGGGCATTCGCAAAATAAAAACCCTTCTGCTATACCGACTGAGAGGAAATACTTGGAAGCCGTATATCCCACCAAGGATTATTATCCGAAATACACAAGGAACTCTCTAACTCATTAGTAAAATACACAGTCCAATTGGAAAATGGCAAAAGCCATGAACAGACAGACGCTTGAAGAGGAGATAAGGATGGCAAAGAAGCCCGTGAACAACTGTTCAGCACCACCGCCCGTTAGGGAAATGCAAACTGAGACCACGAGGCGACGTCACTACACACCTGCTCGTGCAGGTAAAATTAAAAACAGAGGCAGCACAAGGTGCGGAGAGGATGTGGAAAAAGCTGTACTCCGCCTGTGGGAACAAGAACGGGACAGCCCCTCAGGAAAGCTGTTGGGCCGCCTCTTAAAAAAATAAACACACACCTGCTGTATGACCCAGCAACTGTGCTCCTGGGCATGTGTCCCAGAAAAACTGAAACTTGTGTTTACCCAAAAAACTATATATAATTGTTTATAGTGGCTTTACCTGTAATAGCCCCAAATTGAACCAATTGAAGTATCCTTCCACAGGTAAATGGTTAAACAAACCGTGGCACACTCACACCATAGAATAGTAAGTAGTCTACAATAACAAGGAAAGAAAAACTTACTGATACAACAACTTCAAGGGATCGCAAGGGCGCTCCGCAGAGTGATAAAAGGTCACATACTGTACGATTCCATACGTAACACCCTCCAAGTGAGGACATTAGGGAGATGGAGGATGGCTGAGTGGTTGCTGGTGGTTAAGATGATGAAGGGGAGTGTGTGAGTGTGTGTGTGTGTGCGTGCACGCACGGTGATTACAAAGGGGGAGCACAGCGCAGATCTTTGTGGCGATGGCTCGTTCTCCCTCTCAACTATGCTGACAACCACACAAACCTACACATGTGGTTTGCACAGCTGGCTCTGATGCTGTACTACAGTTACGTGTGATGTGATCATGGTGCGGGGACTGGGTAAAGGATGTGCAGGACTTCTCTGTGCCATTTCTGCGATTTCAAGTGATTCTATAATGACTCTGAAATTTAAAAAAAATTTTTTTAAGTTACTAAAGGTTAGAATATAAGCTCTCTGAGATCAGGAACTTTACCGATTCTTCGGTGTTGGATCCTCAGCACATAAACAGTGCCTTGCCCATAGTAGGTGCTCAGTTGATATGTGAAAACTGACTACTTATGTAACAAGTCTCATTTTCGGTTTTTGTTCTTAAAGGCGCCTGGTTGTAAATGCTGAATGTCTGAAAACATAAAACACCACATGGTGAATAGTGACGATTTCCAGAGATGGGGACGAAGTTGGAAAGAGGTGACGAGTATCTTATAAACAGTGCAGAGATTCGCAGAGTCATAGGCTACATTTTTCATTCACATCTACTTCCATCATTCTAAAGGAGAGTCTTCCCCGAGTTAATGGTTTTTAAAAAACACTGATGCTTATTCCAGAATAAGTGAACACATACACATATAAGGGAATGTCCCACGTGCCTTTGTTCTGCTGCCCTGGAAGGCAGCGAGGAGGAGTCTTGTGGCCGAAACACACGGGTGACAGGGCAGCCGGCCCATGGGGTGTCCTGCTTTCCAGCTGTGGGGTTGCCCTGCTGGCCAGCTTGTCTCCGAACAGACACTGGTCAGCCTCAGGGTGGAAAATGCATGTTACATATGAAACAAGTCTGGCTTGTTTTTTAAAAATTCTTAAAATAACTTATAAAAATCATTATAGAAATAATATCTACCTCCTCTTTGCGAATGTGTTTCTCCCCACTTCCCCTTGCCTTTCCGTCACAGGGCAAGACCTTTTTAAAGCGTTCTCTTGTATCAGCCATTTTCAACATCGCCATCTCAGGGGACACATAAACTAACTACTAAAATTCTGCCACACACCAACCCCCCCCCCTTTTTTTTTTTACAGCTCTGACAAAGAAAGTAGGTATAATGTTGATTCGCTCACACCAGATGGCTACTGTGGTGTTGGCTGTTGACATTTTTATTGGACAGTCGAAGGGAAAGAGGTCAGTGCCCCTGACTAAATAGTCAGGTACTGCATGTTTTAAACACTCTGGTGGCACAGCAGTTGAAAATCACTGTCTTAAACGATAGTGGTCTTGTAACCATTTACTGCCTTTGGCAGGTGGTGATGGAAACTCCCTTTGCCATAGGGCAAAAGCACTAAAAAGTTACCCTTTATATCCTTAGTTCCCCTTTAACTGCATTCCTCTGTGAGATCACAGCTCGAAAGTGCCTATGTGGGGGGACAGCCTTGCACCCCTGCACAAAAAGGCCACGGCGGACAGGGAAACCTTCGCGCATCACGTTTTCATTTTAGGTGATGTCACACAGCGAGCGCTTCGGGCTTTCCAGGGTGCCCTCACCTGCCCTTCTCTGGAACCACAGAGCAGCCCTCTGGGGCAGGCGGCACAGAAACAAACGCAAGGAACGACACGCGTTACCCACCACGTCCCGTCCAGACAGCGGGTGAGCTGGAAACTGACCCGCAGGTTTCAGCGTCACACCAGGTGTCCTTGTGTTCCCGAAGGCACACGGCGGGAAATGGAGCGTTACCGTTTCAGTCTGATTAAAGAATGAAGAGGAAGAAGGCTGCCCCCCTTTGTCCGCCCCGTCTCACACGACACCCCGACCTGGTACCTGCTCTCCTCCCACGTGAATCGGCAGGTACCTCCTCAGCCCACTGCCGTCACTCAGAGAGCCGGCACGCTGGCCGAGGACGAGCTCAACTTTCTAAAGAAATACAGCTGCAAAAACTCTCGAATAGAACGCCTCTTCTGGCCCCCACACCACCCTTAATTCTTAAAAAATGATATATATATTTTTTTTCTCAAAGCAGAGCCAAAACACACGCTTGCTTCAACAAAACCCTGGCGAAGCACAGGGAAATAACCGCCTAAGGGCCGTGCAGCCTTCGTCACCTCGCCCAGGCCAGCAGACGGACTGCACCGGGCAGAGTGCAAGGACGCGACACTGCTTAACGCTCTCGACCGTTTTCTTGGTGAGAAACACGGCTATTAAAGGTTGTGCCGGTTGTGGAGGGGAAAATGGAGCTGCAGTGTGAAATGTGTCAAAAAAAAAAAAAAAATCAATGGGAAAAGGATGGAAAACTGGAGCTTCTACTGAGTACGTGGGGACCAGGATGCAGGCAGGTATTAGTCTGAAGGAAACCTTCTCTAAGGCTGTTTCTGAGATCCTCGGTTCTCAAACTTGGCTGCACAATGAACTCATGTGGGCTCTTTGAGAACGTACCAGGGTCTGGTCCCTCTCCCAGAGACTCAGTTTAATTGGTGTGGGGCCAGTCTGGGAAGAGGGTTCCTAAAAGCCCCATCCCCTGGTGATTCTCATGGATGTCACAGTTTGAGTCCTCCCCGCCGCTGACCTCTAGATGATACTTCAGATCCAGGGCATTCCGAACTCCCTCCACCCTGTGCCTGGCCCTGAGGTCACTGCAAACCTGGGGGCCGCAGAGAGTTGAGAACATGGGAGCCAGAGGGCCGGCCTTCCCAAGAGGGGGAAACAAGTGGTGAAGCGTTTTGGGGAGCCCTGCACACTTGGAGCTCCGGGGTTCAGCCTTCCCAGAGGGGTTATAACTCAGTGACCCTGAGACAAGGCGGAAAACTTTGCGTCTCACAGGGACCAGCTGCCTGGAGAGAAATGTGCTGAAAACAGGATCCTTATGGTCTCTAGACACCCTTTCACTTTCTCTTTCAAGAAAAAGAAAAGGATAGTTTACCATGGTTGGCAGTTCATCACTACCCAGTCTGGATTTGGGAAGATCAGCCCGGTAGATAATTGCCAAGACACACATTTTCTGCCCTGGCTGGTGTGGCTCAGTGGATTGAGCACAGGCTGGTGAACCAAAGGGTCACCCGTTCACTTCCCAGTCAGGGCACGTGCCTGGGTTCCAGGCCAGGTCCCCGGTGGAGGGTGCATGAGACAACCACACATTGCTGTTTCTCTGCTTCTCTTCCTCCCTCCCTTCCCCTTTGTCTAAAAGTAAATAAATAAAAGACGACAACTGCTTCTTACTTAAAAAAAAAAAGAATTGCATTTTCCCACACTGACCCGGTGAGGGTATTTCCAACATCTCAACTCAGACACCTTTCTTTAAAAAAATCAAGTAAATTAGGATTAAGGGAGAAAACCATTCCTTTCTCCTGCTACCACTGCGAGTGAATGCTGACTCTTTGGTCAAAGAAGCAAAAACGGCACACCCCTCGAACTAAAGGAGGTCCAGTTTGCTGACGGGAGCAGGAAGAGACGGGAAAGACATGTGGAGGAAGGCGGTCAAACGGGCACCGCTATCCACCAAAGGCCGCTGGAGAAAGCTGCCTCTGGTGGGGATCAACATCATACTTCGTAGGCCTGGTGCCAGGGGAGCAGGACATGAAGGCCAGGCACAGACTCGAGCAAGAGCTGGGCACAGTCACCTGAGATCGGCAGCATCTGGCTTAATTATCTAAGAGGGAGAAACGAAGCTCGAGATTAGGACCTTCAAAGACAAAGGCGGAAATCTCCAAAGCTTCCGCCCCTCTCCTGCTCCGTTTCCCTCCCCTCCTCCCTGCAGTCATTCGGAGACAGACAAGCGGAGAAACAGAGGCAGCCTGTGACCCTGTCACCGTTCCAGTGGGTGACTTGGGAGCCACAGGCACCCTCTGATTGGTTTAGGACCCACGGAGCCTTCCAGAACTTGCATCTAGAAACGGACGCGTGCACTGCATGACTGTTGAGTTCACCTTTTCCAATTAAGTACGATTGTTGTAGTTTCTGTCCCTGATGCATTATTCTCTGAGCGTTAATCCCCTTAAAATTGGTCTTTGCAGGGAAACTTTGCTTTTTAAAAATCAGGACATATTTCATAAAAGGAGCTGGCCCCGGCTTTGCTGACGGGCCCGCAATTCGTAACCGCGAAGCCGTGGGCCTCCCGGCTCCTCTTCACCTGCGCCCCGGCCCCCATCCCCGCCACTCAGTGAGATACATTGCCTGCCTCTCTCGGCTAATAGACTCTCTTCAGAGAGGGAAGTTAATCCTCAGGCGGCACAATGTTAAACCGCCCGAGGAAGAATTGAATATTTCAGAAGAGAATGGGATAAAAAATGGCCACTGCTATTTTAGATTCTTTGAAAATTTAAGTGGAGGAGCAAAAAATAGAAAGCAGCTTGTATTTGGCACAACGGATCCAAGTTCACTTTTGTGAGATTCTCAGTAATGGGCAGGGAGACGGTGGAAACAGCGACACGCGTGAACCCCGAAGAGGGGACCCAGCCACTCAGTCACGGGGAGCAACACGCTTGAGTTTCAGGGGCCCAGCGACTGTTCCAATCCCTTAGTAGGTGTGAAAAGAATAGAAAAGAATATGCACTTTCAAAAAATTAAAACTGACCTACTTGCCTTCCCCGCACAGTATCGCAATGAGAAGCAAAACTTCCAGCTCAGGAGGAGCCAGCTCTGGGGTCTGCGGCCCTGGGTGGGCCCCTGCTGCACAGGCACTGCCCTGGCATGCGGTGTGGCCTCAGCTGCCTCCTTGGAAATGGGAGGCCCAGGAGAGCCTGCTGGTGGGGCAGGTATGAGGGATACACGTGGCGCCCTGTGTCTCGGGGAGTGGTGAGCAATCGAGAATGCTGGATGATGATGACACAATCGTGAAACAGACTTAACCTGCATGCATTTTTTATTGCAGAAGTACAAAGAGAAAGCTCTCTCCTCTGTGGGCCAGGGAAAACCAGGTAATTGTAAAAATGCTGCAATCATTTTTCTATCCTGTGCTTTTACAATCCAATTTATGGCTCTGCTCCTCACGGCTGCTTTCCAGAGTGCGCACACTGTGGTTAAATGTATTAGCGGGAGTCGGAATAGCAGGCTCGAGTATTTATGTATTTGTGGCTCGCCTCGGAGAGGCACAAGTGATGTGACTTCAATTGTTTTAATTTGCTACACCTTCTCTCCCTCTGCCTGGGGCTCTGCACACTCACGCAGCTGGCGGGGACAGAAGGGGCTGTGGTGAGCACGCCAAGGGCCATGGTGGGGCTATTCTACCCTGGAGACCTGTGTCACGCAGGCCAGGGCTTGCCTAGGTCCCAAAAGTGCTTCCATCTCCAACACCATGCAGCAGGTAGGGCTCAGAGCCTGGCCCGGCCTGGAGACGCTGCCGTTCACACATGGTGAGAGGTAGCTCGCGCCACTTCCATCCTCTGCAATTCTGCAACCAGCTTTGGTTCTCCGTGGCAAGGGTCGACCATGGAGAGGCAGAGAGCCCAGGTAAGGAGCATGGCTTCCCAGGAGTGCCTGCTGGGCTTTCATTCCTCACGTGGCCTTGAGCAAGTTGCTTAGCCTCTCTGGGCCTCGGTCTCTCCATCTGTGACATGGAGATAACAAAACCTGCCTGGAGGGTGAGGGGAAGAATTAAATGAGGACACCTCCAAAGTCCTTGGTGGTTTAAGACTGTAGATGTTGGCTCTGTTATTAGTGGATTTAGATGTCCAGTTCTCCCCAAGCCCATGTGGCAACACAGCACCAGGCCCTCAAAGGCTGCCCCCACCACTGCATGCCTGATGCTCTTTAAGTCCTGTGGGGGTCTCCCTGCTCCTACCAGCAATATGCCCCCCCACCATCAGTAGGCTGGGTTCCATTGTCTCATTCCAGTCTTGCCTCGAATGCCACCTCCTCCAGGAGGCCTCTCCAGGTCCCTGCCAGCCAGCTCTCTCCTTCCTTCTCCCCTGGCACGTGGCATGTGTTAAAAAGCCACAGTGGTGTGTGTTATGACTGACGTGTCATCCCTGACAGTGCCCTTGAGGCCCTAGAGACAGGGTTGTGTCTTAGTTATCCCTTGACCTGGCCTGTCCACTCACCCCGTTCATGGCATGCGCTTAGTAGGTGGACAACACACTTCGACTGAACTGTAAGCTGGCTCATGGAAACTAAATAACCCCGCTTCCTGAAATCCCAAGTCAGGGCCTGGCAGTGCCCAGTGTGAGGTGCCCGACGCAATCAGACAGAAACTGCATGCACCCTCCCAGAACCTGAGATAAGCCCTGATGCTCAGGGCACCAGGAAGGCGCCTCGCCAAGAAACCCTCCGGCCCTAGGCGCAGCGTGGTCCAGCCGGGGCAGGACTGGGACTGCCCACGGAAGGAGCGTGCCTCCACGAAGCCCTGGATCTGTCTGTCTGTGAAGCACACAGCGCCCGGTTCGACACTGGCACCTTGTTGCTGTTAGACTGCAGGGCCCCAAGGGTGCCCTGTTCAAATCTGGGCCCCTTGAACTTCCCCTGAGCATGTGTGGTTAGCGGGGAAGGGCGTTAGGTGCTTGGATGCTGGAGCGGGGCACGCCTAAAACCACTGTTCCCAGCTGGGTGTCCCTCTCCGAGGTCCTGATTGGCAGATGCCCCAGTCTCCGTCTCTGTGAGCGGGAATGCCCCCACCTCCCTCGGGCGTCTGGCATGGCTAACACCAGCTACTGCGAGCATAGTTCTGGTGCAGCTCCTGGCACCCAGGTGGTGCTCAAGAACACCCACTATCACCAAAGCGCTGCTGCAGATGCGCTTGCTCTCCTGGGGAGTGAATGATGTCTCCACAATCGAGTACGAGCCAGAGACGATGGGTGAACCAGTTTTGCTGGCCGAGTCCGAGTGAGTATGAGGAATCAGGGAAGAGAAGAAAATGATCGGACTCAGGTAGATCTCGACCGTGTGTGCTGACAAATGCAAAATCTGCTTTTCAAGTTTAAAGAGGCAGTGGAGTGGGGTGGGCCTGGAGGGAGAAAATTGAACGGGTTTTTCCTACCTCACTGACCTTAATTTCCTAAATAAACTGTCTCAGGACAATGACGACTGGCTGAGCTCTCAGCTCGTCACCCAAAGATGGGAAGGAAATAGTAACAGGTAACGAGTGAAAGGCGGAGCCCAGTTCCTAGCCCCCAGGAGCTGAGAAGCCAGGACGCTGGTTGTCCTATCAGCTTCCTCTTAGCCCAGGAGGCTCCAAGTGAGGGTCTGAGAAATCACCATCCTCAAGACGCTCTGAGTTTTTCAGATCCAGTGGAACTACAGCAGACCCCTCAGTTAACGACCCAGTCGGACACTGGGGACCTGCCTTTCCTGAAACTGACCGGCACCATCAAAGGGCAGGGAGGCTGGCCTCCCGGACAGCGGTGTTTAAGGAGCCATTTAAAGGAGCACATCAACTAGGCACCTCCATCCATGGGCTCAGATCACCCTGAGAGGCTGAAGAAAACCACTTTTAGCGTGCGCTGGGTAGGGGGGCAGGGAGAGAAGGGTGGGGGTGGAAAAAAACCGCCTAGCATCTGAACTAGAGAACCATTTCCAGAAGAAGGAAATCAGCAAACCACTCAAGCCAATCTATTTATGGTGCTGCTGCTATTAACAGGTAATTTACAACGTGCATGAGAGGTTTTGCTTCCAGGAGCATCTGCTTTTAAGCGGCACACGGTAAGTACCGCAGAGAGCACCTCCTGGAGATTCGGGGCTTAACGTAACCGGGAGGGTGGTAAGGCCTTGTGCCGGGTGGCAGTGAGCTCATTGCTTTGAGAAACACTGTGTGCGTGCGTGTACTTGTTAAACGACCATCTGGTTCTCATACCTGTGACCACCTTGCTCCTGCTTCTTTTTCTTCCCCTATTCTAATCATCAGTTAAGGCTTCCCAGGACCTGGAAACTCACCGTGGCTGCAGGGAGCAATGGCACCTCCCTGGGAAGCTGGGTGGAAGGCCGCCTGCTGCGCCTGAGTCGGCACCTAATAAGCTCCGTGGTGCGCATGGGTAACTTGGTGAGCCCAGCTCTGGGGAAAACCTTGCCGATGCACACCCTGATGACATGAACATGAGTGGAAATGGGCTCCTTCCTTTCAGCCTACTTGATCAAGAGCATTACTCTCAAGCACCAGCTGGGTCAGACTCTCAGGGAAAAGAAATAAGGTAGAGTTTGGAAATTCCGGTTTCTGCAAATTTCATAAAAGCACATCACAGGATGCAAAGTCCCTGCTGGGGAGCTCACGCTGTAGTCTTCCTCAGTCTTCCTCATTCCACCAGCATTCCTCAGTCTTCATGAGTATTAACATTTCTTTTCTCTTAATTATGCTTTTTTCTGGACTGACTTGGTTATTGGGCTCCAGCCCCCCGCCTCCACCTTGGGTGCCCTCCAGCTGTCTTCCGTCGCCTCCCCCCGACCGCGGCACACAGCTCTGCTCCCCGACACACCTCTCCTTCTCGAAGGGCCCAGGGCCTTCTAACGACAAACCTGACAGCGTTCTTCCGCCTCCACCCCTCTATGCTGAATCTCCCCTTGGGCCCCCCGCCCCACATGACCCATCACATCCAGTATGTCTGAAATAACTCATTTTGCTCCCCAAGTTTGCTCCCTCTGCCCTGTTCCAGGGCCATCCGCACTTGCCCCACCCAGGCCTCCACCCTGTCACCTCAGCTCATGGCCCTGTCCAACCCTTGTCACTGTCTCAGAATCACTGAGGTGGGGGAGGCCTAGCAACTCCTGGTCCAACCCAGTGTGGGCCCTGGAGCTTGGTGAGCAGCCTGCCCGAGGTGACCTGCCTGCTTTAGGACACAGGTCCTCAGGGAAAAGTTCAGACCCTTTCCGCCTCCCCGCCCACTTTCCCGACACCGTGGGTGCCTGGTGCGCACACCTGCCCCGACCATCCCTCTGCCCCTGCCCATCCCCAGACATCCTCTCTCATCAGCTCCTGACGGGTCTCCATTCCAGTCTCTCTCACTCTAAGTCATGCCCCCCCCATGGGGACAATTAAGTCATCTTCAAAATACCACCGGAACATTGCCAGCCACTAGCTCCCAACTGCTTGTGGCGTCCCCGTGTGCCCAGGCTCCTTGTGCTGGTGCGCTGCCGCCTTGCTGGCCCCAGGACGGCCTGCAGCCTCTTCTCCCCTGTGGACGTAAACTCTCCAGCTCGGCCCCAGGGCGAGCACGGTGCCCCCCCCCCCCAGGCCCTTTCCACCCTCTGCTCTGTTCACGCTGTTGCCTGCCTCCTTCTAGAGTTCAGATCTGGCTCCAAAGCCCGAGGGGGCTCTCCCTTCCTCTCGTTTCCTACAGTCCCTTATTTTCTGTCCCATTTATCATGAAACAATTAATCATGTCCTACTTCTGGCTGCTTTGATCGGCTATGAAAGACACATGTTTAACTCTCCAGCTGCCCCTCCCCGCCCCGAACTGCTCTGGAGATGTGACTTTGCGCCCAGCAGGGTGCAAGACAGACAGCAGGCCCGGTGAGACAGCACGACATTCACGTGCGACACATGAACGAAAGGTGGCAAAGGCCTCTTTGGGGTCCCTCAGTGCCCTGGGGACCAGGGAAGGCGCAGTGACAATTGTTCCAGCCTCTGTTGCCCTCCAAAGTGCCCGAAATGAGGTTTCCAATTTCTCTTTTCTATATAAATCTGGCCTCTTTACAACTGATTAAAATTTTTGCAAATCCTATTTAACTATTGATTAGGGCTAACACGTGTTTTACTCCAAAGAGGCTTAAATATTTCTACATCCTGGCCCTGATGTGCGACCCCTGTGTGAGACCTGTACCGCCACCCCTGCTCGGGCGCAAACCCTGCCTCGCGTCACCTGCGAAGTTTCGGTCGTTTTCCAGCGGCTGCCTCGCCTTGTCCTCGCCTGGTCTCATCTGCGGCCCCATCACAAAATGAAGATTTAACAAGAGCTAAGTTGATCTTGTCATCTCTCTATCCCCCTGACCTTTCAGTTCCTTGAGGCCATTCCCCGCCGCTGTCCCCTGTCAGGATGGCTCACCCCCCGCTCCACCTGGCAGCCTTGTTAAGCCATCCTTGGGGTTTTTGCGTAGATGTTACTTAATACATACGTACAGGCCCTCCTGCCACAAAACATAAACTAAGAGGCAGAGATGTTGGTGTGACTCCCTCTGCATCTGGTAGTGCCTGTACACAGTAGGTCCTCAGCTGTCAGGTTCACTTTCCTCAACCTAAAAGTGTAACAACAGAGGAATTCAGAGTGAGGTGAGTTGTTCTGAGGGGTTTGTACTCTTTGACATGCCAAAAAGATTCAGCCTTGTCTCAAATTAATCTGAACTGTGACGCCAGAAAACCCCACCCTGTCCGTGCTGTGAAGCCTCAGCTGGCAAGGAGGTGACAGGCAAGGGTCCCCTCTGCACAGGCTCCTCACTGGCCTCGGCAGGGACAGTCACCTCTGAGTAGTCCTGGACAGATAATTCCAATGCTGGGCCCTGGTTTTCTGTTTGTTCATTTTTTTTTAATTGAGTAAATTATACATAACATAAAACATCCCATTGAATATTATTTAAGCACATTCGCATTGTTGTGTGGCCAGGACCCCCACCCACTCCCAGAACCTGCCATCTTCCCCAGCCCTCAGCCCCTGGCAGCCCCCTCCCCTGTCGCTATGAATGTGACCACTGTAGGAGCCTCGTACAGAGGGACTCACACGGTGTCCGTCCTTTTGTGATGGACTTGTTCCCTTGGCGCAATGTCCCCAAGGCTCATCCGTGTTGCGTGTGGCGGACTCCCCTTCCGCTCTAAGGCTGAGTCATGCTCTGCTGCATGGATGCACTGCCTTTCGCCTATCCGTTCGCCCGCCGTGGACACCTGGGTCGCTTCCACATCTTGGCTTTCCCTCTCGCACAATGGGTTTAATATTAATCTGCCTCAAAGGACAAGCCTTCCCCCAGCCGACCGCAGCGGGTGCTGATGCCACCTGAAGCTCCTTGTCCCGGAGCCTGGATCTCTCTGCCTGAGGGTCCCCTGGCCTCAGAGCGCCGGCTGGAAACTGCTGCATCAATAGCTCCGCGGTTACCTGCTCCCAACTGACTGTGTCCTGTTCCGACTCCCCTCCCTGCCGCTCTCTCCCTTCCCCTCTCCCCTAACCAGTGTTGCATGAGCTCATCTCCAGGTGAACCGTTTGCACTTGAATCCTCTCCACATCTGCTTCTGGGGGAATCCAAACCAAGGCCTGCCGCAAGCTCACTCCTGCCTGGCAGTGACCCCGGACGATGGGACGGAGACACAATGTGTATGCTGCAGACTGAGAACCCCATTATTCACCCACAGGGGAACGACCCCCACTGCCGGGAGGGCTGCCGGGCAGCCATCGCAGGAGGAGGGTCCTGACCTAAATCAGCCTGGAAACCATCTTGGGAAATGAGTGAGAAGAGCCCTTTCTGACGGCTCCAGGCTACTGATGGCAGCTGTGGGCTGCTGCAGAGACAAGCCAGGTTGCCCTTCTGGCTCATGGCTGGCCTCCCCTACTTAACAAACCAAGTAGTGTTTCCCCACACAGGGTGATGCTGCCACTATTCCAAGGCCAGGCAGAGCCCTGAGGGGCAGTCAGGTCCAAAGTGAATCCCAGTCTTGCAGGCCTGTGCCTGCCTGCCTGCCTTCCAGGGCTCTGCCAGCCCCTCTGTACAAATGCAAGGGTGCAGCATGCCTCACAGTGTTTAGGCAGCCATCAGGTGAAGGAAACCGGGTGCAGGTGCAAGTCCAGGCCCGCCTGGCACCAGCCTCCTCAGCACAGGGGCAGAGGCCCGAGTTTGACTTTGGGTCCTTGCAGCCTCCTTCTCTTTTCCGCACCACCCTAACCCTTCCCTGCAAACTGCAGGTGATTCAATAACTTAGCCACACGGCTCTGGCGACATCAGAGAGGAGACAGCCAGGAGTGGACTTTCACAGGGGCGGGCATCCTCCACGCCCCTCCGGGTCACGATTCCCTTGTCAGAGGACTTCACGTCACTACTGAGGCCTCAGATCATGTTGGATGATGTGAATACCGTCCTGATTCAGCATCTGGCGTTTGGAGGATGAGGCAAAAGCATCTGGCACTTTCCTCTGACAGCTGGGAACCCTCAGCTGGGATGGGCCCACGGCTGTTTTGTTTTAAGGGATAACCGCTGATTACAAAATGGAGCTTACCGCACCCCACAAAGCCACTGTGTGTCCCCACTCCTGCATCTGCTCTCAACTAGTCCAACCTGCTCACTAAGGCAGGAGTGATCCCTGTTTACTCAGCTGGTGCTTACTCAGTTCCCTCTCTCTGACGTAAAGGGCTGGGGTCTGTGAACACGCATAGAAGCCTGACACCGGGAGGGGCCTGCCCTCTGGGAGTCTGCAGTGCAGTTACAGGCAGATTAGCCACAGCCGTGACCGTGAGCGCTGACAATGTGTCCACAGTTGTCCTGCACGCCTCACATCTGTCCGCCTGCTCAACGCCCTCTGCAGCCCTTTGAGGAGCATGTTCCGTATCCGCACATCAAGGGGTGAGGAAATCTGTGAACCCCATTGCTGTGCTGGGCCCTCGGTTACCTGGCTATGCTGAGCCCAGCTCCCACCCACAGAGCGGGTTCCTGCACCCACACTTTTTTTTAATCCTCATTGGAGGATATGTTTATTGATTTTAGAGAAAGAGGGAGGGAGGGAAGAGGAGAGAAAGAGATAAACACCGATATGAGAAACATCCATCAGTTGCTTCCTACACGTGTCCCAACTGGGGATCGAACTCACAACCTAGGGATGTGGGCTGACCTGGGATACAACCCACAAACCTTTGGTGGATGGGATGATGCTCCAACCAACTGGGCCACCCAGCCAGAGCCTGCCACAGCTACTCTTAACCACTGTGCACACAAACTCAATGACGGGTGATCCTTGCATTTCACGGGGTCACTGCTCTGTGTCTGTCCTCTCTTTCTGAGCCTCAGAGCAGAGCTGTCTCCCTGTCACCGGGAATCCACACAGAAAAACAAAGGACCGCTCACCTTGCTCCGCCTGCCAGGCTCTGCCGACCCCTGTGCAGAGCAGGTCTGCATGCATAATAGCTAAAGTCGGGGTTTGATGGAGAGACACACACCCTGGACATCTGCTGAGATGCTGAATCGGTGTCAGGGCTCTGAGTTTGGATGTAGGTTTTTCCTGCCCCAAGGGCCGCCGGTGACATCCTGCTTTTATGAGTCGCTGAAATTGTCTTAGCCCATTTTCCTTTGCCAAGTTACAAATGTTTGAAAGAGCAACATTCATGACAGAATATGGCGTGTGAGCAGAGAAATGCCCATGCACTCATGCACGCACACACTCACCTTCCATTTGCATCGTTTCATCACAAAGAATACACACATCCCTTCTCTGATGGTGGAAATCTCTGATTTCCACCAGGTACTGTGCGGGGTGCAACAGTCTGTGACTCGAGGTTCTTAGAGCCTAATGAGAATAAAAGGCCATCAGAGAACCAGCTTTAAGACAACATGTAAGAGTGTTGGTTATGTAGAGAAAGGAGCCACGGACCCTGCCAGGAATGGGGTAGGGGTAACTGGGAGTCGGGGAAGACTCCCTGAAGAGGAGATGGCTGGCTGGGTCTTGGACCCTAAGTAGGAATAATTTACAGTTTAAAAAAAAAAATGTACACAAGGCAATGGGTTGATGAGGAAGATGCATTTCCTTAGCCCTAATCCAACGTCTCAAAGTTCTGCAGGGGCCTTGGCTCCTGACCTTGGCCTTGAGACATGAATGTAAGATGACCCTTCTGTTTTTCTGCACAAACTGCCCAGGCTTCCTGGCAGACTATCAGACGAGAATGCATCACAGCGGACCTGCCCCCATGAAGCAGCAGGAAAAATTCAGCAGGCTCCAGGGGAGCCCAGGCACCATCCATCTTCCATTAGCTTTCGGGGTCTGTCATTTAAACAGTCATGTCCTTTGCAGGGGGTATGGAGGGGTGACATGGGGTGGGGAGCTTAGCTTGAGGAAAAACGAAATTGCCCCCAAACAGATGGTTAACTGGAGTGAACCTCAGAGAACCAAGAAGAGACATGCCTGTCTCAGAAAACAATTCACAAATAAATTGCCAATCAATGCAGCTCCAAGTCCCCGGCAAAGTCCTCTTTAAAAAAGCAGAGGAACGGAGCAAGGGAAATGCATAATCTCTTTTCCTGAGCAGACAGCAGCCTGTATTTTGACAAACAGCAATGGAAAATAGGTTTCCTGCATGCTTCTCTCCGTGTTGCTGGTTCTCGCAGTTGCTTTCTGGGTCTCCCTGCCCGGGTGATAGTCCATCTGTTTTGTGACTGTGACATGTCTAGTGACCCAGAATTGCATGAGCTTTGCTTAGAATTTTAACTACAATTCTCATCTTGACTCTTCATGGCTTGTAAGTTTCTCCAGTTTCCCTGGCCCCTGGGCCTCGGCGTGGAAGGACCTAGAAGGCTGCATTATGAGTGAATTGCCACATTGCCTGTCTCAGGACCAGGGACCTTCAGGACCATGTTCGAGACAGGCTTTCACAAAAGAAAGTGGGGGAGGGGGGCAGTGACAAGGAAGGTACCAGTAGAATAACAATGGTTTCCACAGGACTGAATTTGAGGCTTCTAGAAGGCACCTTGATAAAAACTACAGAAAAATGGTGACATTGGAGACCCCAGCCTCTGTCCCCTGAGAAAGACAAAAAAAAATTAGACAGCTACCCACACACAAAACAACTCTGGGAGAATTCTAGAGTCCACTTCAGAGATTTTAGCGGCACAATGGAACCAACCCCCCCTCCAAAAACCAACCGACCAACCAAACACCCAACCAGAATAACCAGACAAGAAGAGAAGCAGCCTGGCTTCACGTGGCTGGCGTCACCCCATTCCCCACACCAGCACCGTTCAGGGCCTGGAGGGAGTCGCCAGCTAGAAAGAGGTCCCCTCACCAGGAGGGGGAGAAAGGAGTGAGCGGCCGGCTTCTCTAGCCTTTGGGGGTGTCGCTCAAAGGTCCCACACTTCAGTTTCTCTAGAAGGGACCTTCGAGGACAGTGCTTCTCAAACTCGAACGTGCACAGGAACTGCCTGCAGGTCCGGAGCCTGCAGGTCTGGGACACAGCCTGGGATGCTGGGTCTCTCACAAGCCCCCACGGGCCGCTCGTGGTTTGGGAGATTCGAGATGACCTCCTTCAACCCTCTCAACTTCAGAGGAAGACACTGAGGTCCAGAGCCTGGCGATGACTTTGGGAAGGAAGGTCAGGGAAAGAAATGAGTTGAGTCTAGGATCTGGGTCTGGGATTCCTGGCCCGGCGCCTTTTCGGAAGAAAGGACAGGGGCGAGGGGCTACCCTCCCCTCCCTTTCAGTTCTGGGTAGGATTTTACTTAGAGATGTCGTTCAGTTTTGAGTCCTAGTAAACAAAAGCCTAAAGCAGGAAATATAAACTTGAGAACAACTGATCTCTAAGCTGAACCTATTTCTCCTTTTGCAGCACTTGAAGGAGCCAAAGAGGGATGATTTTTTATTTTAAAATCAAGAACAGTGCTCTTAGACATGGAAATGAAGAACAAACTGACAGCGACCAGGGGGAGGGGTTGGGAGGGGGGAATGGGGAAGGAAGGGGAAGGGTCAAGTCAAGGAACACGTATAAAGGACCCATGGACAAAGACCTTGGGTGGGGGGACGGGGAGGATTGAATGTGGGAGGTGGGAGTGGGTGGGGCGGGGGAGAGCAATGGGCAGAAATGGGAACAACTGTCCCTGAACAACAATGAAAAGCAAAGAACAGCACTCTTAGGGCCCCAGAGAGCTGACACCTGTCACTCGCAGCAACGTGAGGTTTTCAGAATCTTCAGGAATGCGAGCGTCCTGTCTTAACAAGGAGAAGGCATGTGATAATGCTCTTAGAGCTTTTCAATGCCCCACGCCTTCCTGATCTGGGTCACAAGTAATCAGAGGGTTAACAGGTATCAGCGTCTGTCTGCCGTGGTTGGAGTGTCATTTCCCACTAGGTGACTGTCGATCAGAGGTTCCCAGGTGAGCTCACCCCTGGGCTCCGCCCCCAGTTATCCAGGAATCTGAATGCGAATTCAGCTCCCCACCTAATTCTAATGCCCAGCTTTAGCGACCCAAAGACTAGCTGACGCCTCAGACCTGCCTTTGAGCTGGGGATGGTGCAACTGTGACCAGGACAGAGGCTGGGTTGCTCATGCGCCACGTGGTGGGGTGGGGGGGCGAAGGGCGCATCGATGGAGGGTGCAGTGTGCCGGAGTGAACCCAGGTGGCCGGAGGGTGGAGAGGCCCCACCCGCTGTCTCTGTGGGAAGAGGACCAAACTGTCCAAGATGAGAAACGGCTCTGATGAGCTGCCACCGCTGGGAAGAAGGCAATCTGGATATTTCAGAACTTATCAGAAAAGGAAGTCAGCAAAACTGAGGCTGTGATCCCAAAGTATGGAAGGAGGCATTTGCAGGAGGGAAAAAAAAAAAAAAAAAACAACCCCAAAACTCAAACCATTCCTTTGAAAAGCCTTTCAGAATCGAATGGAAAACATTTGATGTGGGACAGATTTTCTCTGAAGATGTGAGCAGCTTGCAGGGTGAACTCTGCGCATGGCTGAGGACCGGGGCTGGCAGGGGCTGCAGGCTTCCCACACTGCCTGCGGGGGCGGGAGAGGCGGAGAGAGCTGACAAAGTTTCCACCACTCAGCCTCCAGGGATGCGAGGCCATGGCAGGGGGCATGGTGGCCCTGATTCTGACCCTCCACCCCTGCCCTCTGCACTATGAATTTGCATTTCTCCCACTAAAGGCAAGGGCCGGGACATACTTCTCTGCCCCCTGACTTCAGGCTGGGTGGCTTAGCTCGCTTTGGGGACTAGAATGAGGCAGACTGGTGGAGCCTGGATGGCAAGGTGCCTGACCATTTCACCTGCCCTCTTGCTCTGCTGCCTTGACCATGAGCAACAGGCGTGTTGAGGCAGCACTGAGTTCTGCGGTGGTTTCTGACTCGGCGCTGGTACGTGGTCCGGGAGCCGCGGCATTGAGCCCCCTCCTCGCTCTGCTCAGGGCCGTGCCTCACCCTGGAGGACAGGACCACCTCGGTAATGAGTCCTTGCTGGCTCCAGCCCCGTCCTCACATTCCTGCCCATAATGAAAAGAGACGCTGGATGTTGAACCATGGGAGTTGTCTGGAAAAAGTAACACTTTTGCTAAGAATACACATGTGACCGGGAACATTTTGCCAAGTCACCTGCCTCTGGCTCAGGGCTCCTGGTGCTTCACAAACACTTACTCATTCATCATTTGCAGGCCTGCGGCTTCTGCTCACTCCCACAGCAGAGAAACCTGACAGGGCTCTCGGAGGGAAGGAGGACAAGGAATTACCCATGGCCTCGTTGGAGAGGCAAGGCACTGGCTAGAAATAATTTCTTATCATCCCAGTGCTTGCCTCATTGGAGCCTAGCTTGGGTTTTAATCTTGCTCAGCTGCTTTCTGATAGTGTTATTTTAGGGAAATCACATTTTTCGAGCCACAGTTTCCTCAATATAAAACCTTATGCACCGCTGTCAGCATCCTAGATAATAACGGTGGAGGGAGAAAATGCCTGGCTCTCTGCTCGCACACAGAGGTACTCGGGGCTCCGTGTCTTCTTTATCAGACCGCTGTGTGCGCGAGGTTGCCGAGTGCCACTGGGCAGGTTGCTAACAGTGCAGAGACTCCTGGCCAAGGAGGCGAATGGGGCTGAAGGCTACCCCCTGTGTAGCTGCCCAGAAAGAAGGGGCCCAGCTTTTAACCTGCACAAAAGGTATATGGCAGCCCTGAGGGCAAGCCCAGAACACTAACCGTTGAAGATGTCTTAGCGCTGTAACTTCTCTGGAAGAAAGGACACATGATCCCTCATCTGAGTTCCTAGCAAATAACTAACTACACAGCTTTTTGAAAAAACAGCCAGTTGTTGTTGATTTTCCCCCCGCAGCCTGGGGAGACTGACTCAGCAGGTCTGCAGGTGGGGGAGGCCTCGGGTCTGTACTTCACGCCACATCCCAGGTGCTGTTTGAGAGTCACCGAGACGTTTCTGGTCTCCTTGGCCCAGGCTGGGGCTCCCAAGAGCCACGATCGGGTCGAATGAACAAACAAATAGGAAGTGATACTCTCCAGTAAGTCGAGTATAAATCCCAGGGTTAAAAATCCAGGAATACCCCCTGGTCTTGTAAATAAGAGCTTCAGTGGGCGGGGATTGTGCAGCAGTTGGGGCAGGGAAAGGCTGGGCACAGAAGGGGACACACGGCGAGGGGACAGGGCGCCTGGGAGGTGGCCGGGTCTCTGACATTAGCCCGTGATGCACACTCATGACAGGGAAGAGCTGGGGCGCCGAAGGCCATTACAGAGGATGAGACATCGTGCGAGCCGCCGAGACGGGAGTAGGGGGGTGGGGATATCTTATTATCTCTGTCTTGCTTAATAGGAGTTAATAGGTGGAAGGGGACGAACAACGGTGTGTGAAGTTTAATGCCAGTTCAGTCTAATATGCACGCTATGTTTTTATTTCAAAGCGGAGAAAGGCCCAAATTTTATACTGAAAACAAATGCTAAAAATTAATTATAAAGAAGACCCCAGAGGGCCTGGAGCGTGTTCCCTGGGTGACTGATTAAATGCCTGCCTCATTTCGACTGGTATAAACCCAATCTCTTGGAAGAAGGCCAGAACTATTTGCCAGCGTCCACGGAGATGCTCCAAGAAAATGATCCCGGTGCCAGGGAGGAGAAAAGCGTTGTCACCACCGCTGCTGCGGGAGCCAGGCACCTCCACGGGGTGGGGCCCGGCCCCAGGCGGGGAGGCTGACGACTTCAGCAAGGTCATCGGGGATCAAGAGCAACCTCTGTCACCTGAAGCTGATGGCGGATGCACTGGACAATGACACGGCCCAGCCTGGGGTAGAGCGGGCTGCGGAGCGCCTTCTCTCTGCAGGCTCGAGGGGGTGGGGGCTTTCCCCCGTCCCACCGCTGGGTTGCGTCTGCTTTCGGAGAGGAGCTTTCTAACTCTTTGCGCGAGCTCCAGCGGAAAGTCTGCGCGCTAGGAAGGAAGCCAATGACTCCACCGTCTTTGGAATTTTAAAATTACATTTTAATGGCAGGATAACCTTTTCCTTGTTGAAGTGAAACTGAAGGATTACCAAAAATGCTGACGTCCCCCGCTCGACACTCCCCAACCCCCAACCCCCCCCCCCCGTTCTTTCCTTTTGCCCCCACAGGTGACTGCTGTGAGCCATCAGGTGCGGGTCCCCTGAGACCCACAGAGAACACGGACCCACAGAGTTCTTTCATGTGGTATTTTTCCACTGGTGACATCAAGCTGGGCATGTTTTTCTGCAACTTGCATTTTTCATTCCTTGACAGGTCTCAGGAATCAATTCACGTTGGCACATATGCCGACTGCGGCATAATATTCCAAAACATGGACAGTTTCTCCATGTTCAAAAGAATAAAATATCTATGTTTCTTAGGTTTATTGGTAGGGCTGTTCATAAGGTCCCAACCTACATATTCTACTTTATTTCCCACAGTGGCACTCCCCCCCCTCCCCCCCTTCCCGCCGGCCACCCACAACCTCAGGAAAGATACACAAGCCAGAGGGACCATTTGCAGTTGCCCACAAAGGAGGGAGGGGTGGCATTTCAACAAAGAACTCTCTCCATCACCGGTTCCTCCCTGTCCTTTAGGGTCAGTTCACACCTTCCTTGAGACTCCCAGCATCCTTTGTGTGCCCCTGGCGTAGGCCCTTCCACTTCTGCTGGGCGTTTGAGCAATTAGCTTACTGTTCTCACGGTCCCATTTTAGTAGTGGCGCTCTGAGGGTAGGAGTATGCACTAGGGGTGTAGTAAGTACTCAACAAATTTTTGTTGAACTAAAAAAATAAAAGCAACAAAGTCTTGCTGATTCTTTAGACCGCTAAGGGTGGAGGAGCAATAGCTCAACTGGAAGTAGGACTGTGGGTATATTCTCCTTCCATCGGCCATCCATCCATCCACTCACTCATTCACCCACCCACCTATCTATCCACTCACACATCCCTCCCTCCCTCCCCTTTGGTGGGAGCCATGAAAATGTGCCCTTCAGACCTCTGACTGCAGGGAGCTTACTGGCCAGGCCACACCGTGAAGTTGGGTGGGTTAATACAAGAGAAGCATGAGACGGTGGCCAGCGTGTAAGTGTTCGGCACCCCCTTGGTCACTGCGGAGACGCTCACGTTCGCTGGGGCTCCTCACAGAGCCACGACCCATGGGTGCACCCTTTCCTGGAGTGCCCACATGCATAGCGGTAGAGGGCTTACCCCTTTTCACTGGGCTTTCATTCGATCCTACTGAGAATCAGGACTTGATCATTCTTGTTTTAGAGATAAAGGAAGGGGCTGCAGGGACAGCAGCCCTGTGGTCTACCTTGAGGGGCCCCCAGAGGAGTCCCCACAGGCCCGTGGGCGCTCAGGTTTCTGAGCTCACCTGAGGCAGTGGAGGCCAAACGATAGTTGGAATCTTTTTTAAACCAGACTATGCTACTTGGGAAAAATGAGCTCCTAATTTCTGTTCAATTCTCTTAGATTCTGAGATTCCACAGCTTCCCCTCATGTGCCTACTTTCAGTTTTAGATTTTATTTATTTTTTATAGAGAGTGCATGGGAGGGAAACATGGATTGGTTGCCTCTCATGTGCCCTCAACTGGGGTCCAGGCCTGTAATCCAGACATGTGCCCTGACTGAGAATGGAACCAGTGACCTTAACCCACTAAGCCACACCAGCCAGGGCCACCCCTTTTTCAGTTTTAAATAAGCGTTTTGGCAACATCCGGTCTAAGAGCTCCCTCTCCCCCTTTCTGAGTCTCAGCCTGACCACCACTCCCCAGACCTCCTAGGCCTTCACCCTCCTGCACCCGAGGTATCAATCTGTCACTTACACTGGCTGTGCCACCACCTTGCCAGCTCTCCTTGGAGGACAGTGGGTGCCCAGAAGGTCAGAGGCAGGTGATGGTGCCCTCAGCATAGGGGTCAAGACAATGTGCTGGGTGACCGCTCGGAGGTCGGGCTGCAGGTGTTCTCAGGGGGCAGCTGAAATTGCAGATCAGCTGAACGAATGGCCAGCCCTCTCTGAGCTGTCACTCCATCTGTTCTGCTCATCCTCTTCGACCCCCACCTCCCAGGACTGACCCTCCCTCCCAGACATCAGGGCCTGCCCCACATGGGTCTGCTCACCCTTCCTCAAGGCCCTGCCTGGTCTCCGCTTCTCAGAGTCCCCCACAACCGCTCTCAGGAAACAGGCCTTTCAAAGGGTCCCTGTTCATCAGCAGCCTATCGTCTGCTTTCTGATTGCTTCTCGTTTTCTCCGTTTCCACTCACAGCCTTGGTGTCAGGGACGCTGGTCCCCACTGTTCTCAGCCCCCACCTCTGCTCCTTCTAATCCTCTTCCTGCCTCCCATGCACATTTGCCCTGTCTCAGACCTCCGCTCCTGCCTGGTCCAAGTGGACAGGACCTGGTGTCCCGTGTGCAGCTGCCTGACTCCCGCGGTGATGACCCCTGCCCCAGATCCAGCTGAGTCTCTGGCAGTTCTTAACACAGCAATTTCCAGGGGTGCCTTCGGCCTGTTTCGGCAAACGAGCACCGAGAGCCAGCCTGGGCGTGCCTGGGCAGCAGCCAGCAGTCTGAGAGGCCGGAAACGCACACACACAAGCCGGACCCAAAGCATCTGGCTGATGGAGCCGGTGGATGGAGCAGCGAGAGCTGGGTGCGGAGGGAAAAGCTTCCCTCCCCTTCGTTTCCCACACCCTGATAAATGGGCCTGGGTCCTGGGTCCTGGCCATGACGACGATGACGATGCAAAAAGCATGAAGACCCCACCAACACGTTTTGTTTTTAAAAGTCACACGACTATGAAATAAATTCCTGTTTGAATGGATAGAAGGTAAATTAGAATCTAGGAGAGAAGCCTCAAGTAATTAGTTGTTTGTGGTGCTTTCCAAAGAAAAGGGTAAAGGAAGTATTTTTTTTTTTTGAATAAATTACGATTCTGCCATAGGGTTAATTTATTAACTACTGTAATTTTTATTCCAAGTGCACAAAAAAAAAAAACAGAGAAATGTTACTCTGCTCTTGGTGTGGAGAAGAGAAATCATGTTCAAGTTTGTTTTACCTTCCAGATCATCGGATAAGCCCTAAAAAACTTACAGCCTCTGTGGGTGGCACCTCCCACCACTCTAATGCCCAGCAAAGTCCCACCCCGCCTTCTAGATCATCCTTCTTGAAGAGACCAAGACATTACCTGCTCCCGGAGGAGGAGCCGGTGACAGCTGTGCTTTGCCCTTTCCCCTCTGTCACTATCGTTCCAAAATCGTTGCATTTTAAACGTGGCTTCCTCTGTCAGCTGAATAACAACTCTAATTCTTCCCACTCAGAGATGACGTGACCCTTAGTGTTACCAAAACGTGTTCTAGAAGCCCATGGTGGCACCACAAGTTCACAGCCTCCACCCAGCCCTGGGGTGAGCAGGATCCATGGGAACCAAGCCTCTCACTTCACGGGCAAAACCCAACCGGCCATCCCCAAAAAGGGTCAACTAGCATGTGAATCAATTCAGTCAAGTTCAAGTCCTCCATCCCTCCAGGCCACCGATTTTTAGTATTTCTTTTTCTTTCCACTAATTCATCTCACAGGGACTGTCCACCAACAGGCTAGCATTTCTATGGTGTTTCTTGGGGTGAGTGTTCCCCTTCTCTAAATCAGCATCCTCTGAAACTGAGCAAAAGGTGCAAGCGTTGCTGGATACAGCCAGGGAAATCAGAATTTGAAGCAGGTACAGAACTCCCCCGGGGTGCACTCACATCCTTCCCCCTGCACACGTTTTCCGGGATGAAATATAAGCCCCAGCCGTACGCGCAAAGGGGCATCGATGGCGAGCATCCCTGTTGCCCCATTAATCATGCTTTGCACACGCGTCTGACGGTGTTATCTTCGCTCCCAGTTCCAGGAGTCTGTAATTTCACCTGGGCACTTCCCCCCAAAGTCTGAATCGGGTTCCTACACAATCTCTCGCAACTCCCTTTGTGCCTCTAAATTGGAAAACCTAAATGTCACTTTTCGCAGATATGAAATCCCTCCAGGCCAATGTAAAAGGATAAGGCAATTAACTTCCCAGGTAAATTCTCTTTTTAAATTTTATTTTATTTTATTGATTATGCTATTACATTGTCCCATTTCCCCCCTTCATTCCCCTCCACCCTGCACACCCCATTCTCCCCCTTTAGTTCGTGTCCATGTGTCATAAGTTCTTCAGCTTCTACTTTTTCCACACTATTCTTGCCCTCCCCCTGTCTATTTTCTACCCACCATCTGTGCTACTTATTCTCTGTACCTTTTCCCCCCTCTCTCCTGCTCCCACTCCCCTGTTGCTAACTCTCCATGTGATCTCCATCTCTGTGTTTCTGTTCCTATTCTAATTGTTTGCTTAGTTTGCTTTTGTTTTAGGTGTGGTGGTTCATAACCGAGTTTGCTGTCTTTTTACTGTTCATTATTTTTATCTTTTTCTTAGATAAGTCCCTTTAACATTTCATATAATAAGGTAAATTCTAATGTGGTGGGGAAAACACCACACCTGAAAAAGGGGTTAAAAAAAAAACCCTCTCTACAGCTGACATCCCTTGCTTAAGACCAAAATGATGAATGCAGCTCCGGGCGCCGCTGTCAAATGGCCGGGCGGCGGGGACTTTGCGTCCCCGCGCTGCCAGCTGGCTCCAGAAACGGCCATTTCTACGCTGCTGGGCACACCGTCGGGCTGTTTGTGAGGCAGATCTGTGGCTCATTTCTTTGCTTTTCTTCCTTTTCCTCCCTTTTGGATGCCTTCCTTTCTTTTTTTTTTCCTCCAAGTTTTCTAAGGAAGCAAGTTCCATTTCTGCATTTCCAGCGGGGCCATTATGGTTGAACAGAGGTGAACCCTCGGTGCCAACGAAACACGCTGCGTTCTGTGAGCGAGTCCAGTAATTACGAAGAAACAGACTCACGCAGAAACAAAAGGATGGCGGCGAGGCGCCAACTAGTTACTGAAATCTTAACAGGTTTTTTTTTCTTCCCAGGTCTGATTAAACCTAGGGTTTAAAATGTGCAGTCTCTTGCTTCTGCATCAATAAAAACGAAGACACAGGCTCCTGTGCACGCTTTTCACCATAGCCCCGTGGTCACCTGAGCGGGGAAAGGACCTGCTGCCCACGTTTGACTGAATTTCCAAACCCCGGTCCGACAGGGGCTGCACGGGGCCTGGAGCCCAGGAGTTCCCATGACCACAGGGCGTTCAACAGTGTCCCCCATGACCGAATGTCCTAGAACCTGGCCAAAGGCATTCGTGGGTCTCTAGAGAGCTCGAATGGCCTCAGAATGAAGAGCAGCACCCAGAGCAGGGCTGCAGCTGGCACGCACAGGAGTGTCCTGAGCGCAGGCAGGACACACCTCGGAAGCAGTTCCAGACCAAGGCACCGGCAGGTCCCATCACCTTAACTCCACGGCTGTCCCTTCAGTAACAGAGGTGGGGCAGCTGAACGGAGGCTCCGGGAGGTTTCTGTCCGGCCCAGGCCAGTGCTGTCTCCTTGGGTCTCCGTGCGGCTGTGACCTTGGGAAAGGCGAGCCTGGGGCTCAGAGTCCCCTGCCAGCTAGGAGAACTGGCGCTGGGCTCCCAAGAGACATGAATATGCAGTCACCAGGCTTGGTCAGCAGTTCCCACAGGGCGTGGGGGGGGGGTGGGTGGGGTGGGGGCAGGGGTTCTAAGAACTCTCCGCAACTGCTCCAACCCCGGCTTCCCTCTCCAATGGCTCCTTCTCATCACTCCCCAAACACGTCTCCCACCACCATCTAGGCATCCTCCTGTCCCACGGATGAGGGCTCCCCCTTCTCATTCCAACCTCCCTGTGGACACCACGTTTCCAAATCGGCTCTGAGCATTCCTCAAAAACCTCAAAAAGCAGCAAGTTCCACAAGAATCCCAGCTTCTGCCAAGCGATGCCTGGTCCCCAGCTCCACAGAGGGGACCAGGCAGGATGCTCCTGCCGGCTCCCTGTGAGTACAAGCAGCCACACACAGCTGAACGCAAGATGGATTGAGGCTGGACGGGGGTGCCCTGGGGGCCAGGGACGGGAGGGCTGGCGAGCTCAGTAAAGAGAACAGGATCCCTGCTCCTGTGATCCTCAGTTGCAAATCTTTTCAGCTGGTTTTCGGGCACTTCTCCAACCTCTCCAGGCCCGGCAGGGCCATGCCCTCCTGCTGCTTGTCATGATGAATCTGCCTACGAGACGAACAGCCACTGGACTCCCACTCAGCCTCCCGGTCTGGGGCCGAAGTAGCCCCCTGGCTGGTTCCTGAAGCCCCAGCTGGCAAATAAAACCTTAAGGATTCAGATGAGCCCAGCAGGGCGTGTGCGTGTGTGCATGCATGCTTGTGTGCTGGTAGGTGTGGGGGCTGAGGGAGGGAGGTGAGCACACCCACCCAGCCACCCACCCCCCAGCCCCTGCTCCCCTGCTTAGGAGAGGTGTGAGCAAAGAGGTGTGAGCGGAGGGAGGAGCCGGGAGGGCAGCCTGGCGACCCGCTGCTCTCAAAGGCTCTGGCAGTCGGCTCTCCCTGTGACTCACCCGCTTCATCCTCAGGACTACTTAATGCCTTTTATCTGCCACAAATGTTCTTGTCAGGGAGCTGTAGGTGTTAGATGTTCAGGCAGACTCAGGGCTGTGAGCACACACGCCGTCTTTTGAAAAGCACATTTGTCTCACTTAAAAACAAACAAAAACGACACCCCTGCCAGCCTTAAAGTACTTCTCTGGGAATAAATAGCCTGCCTCTGACTTCCGAGCTCCGGGTTCACTACCTCTAGATGGAGGAGGACCTTCTCCCCGCAAAGCAAGCAATCCCGCAGCCCCACTGCAGCAGCACGGAAGCCAGGCGGGGCAGGCAGAGGCTGGGATGGGACAACCAATGTGTGGGCTAGGCCAGCACACTGTCTGGGCTGGCCGGCCGACCTAAAGCTGGGGCATCAGGAGCGTGCCTGACACAGCGCCATGGTGGGGGGTGGGGGACAACGACCGGAACTGTCCCCAGAAATGGTGAAGCAAGATGGATAGAATGTTAGTGAAACCAAAGTGTGATTAATCCACGGAGTTCCCTATTCTCTATCTCTCCTTTAGCCACTGAAAGTGTAAGGTGGTTTCCCAAATTCCCAAGCCACTTTTAACAGCTGTGGGGAAGTCATTCACCTCCTGGCACAGAGAGGGGCGTCTGACTTGGGCGGGGCGGGGGATGGGGGACGGGGAAGGATGGCAGCAAGGTGGCAAAACAGCCGAACAAGGTGACCGATGTGAGGAAGCATGGTGGACCCAGAAGAGCAACTCTGCATCGCACCCAGAATGGAGGAGAGTCGCAGCCGTGTGGCATTTGGGCCACGGCCACCTGGGGCAGGGGAGGAAGAGGACATCTAGCTCTCTGGGACTCCAGTGGGGGCCCACAAGCAGGCATGGGGCCTGAGGACTGCCAGCTGCAGCCACAGGGGGCGGTGGCCACAGGCAGAGGGGCTGGCGTGCCTCCCCCTAAAACTCCCATCAGAGGACACTGTCATCAAGTGCTTCTGGGGGCAGAGGACCAGCTCCGGGGAGGGAGGCTGCCTGTGGGGGGTAGAAAGGAACGTCAGCACTGAGACACATTGTGGAGGCGGAATTCGCAGGATGGGGTCTCTCGAGCAGGGACAGAGGCAAACAGACGTGTCTGTAGTGAGAGGCTGGGGGGGGGGTGGCTGGGACGCAGGGTACTGCAGATATTGTGGGCGCCAGGTGGGAGATACACAGGGGCAAGAGAAGCATCTTGGAGCAGAACGGTATCTCCCAACTGCTGGGCTCTCTTCGCTGTGCCCGGCACACACCTCAGGGCTGAGGTCAAGGTCACATACTCTGTGAGAGGCCAACACCCAGCCACTACTAACCCAGCATCACCCAATGCTGTGGGGCTGAAAGACGCAGGCCAAAAGCGAACTTGAAGCAAAGACCTTGGGGGGGTCGAACATGAAATGGGAGACCAAGAGACCATTGTAAAGGCCAAAGAAAGCTGAGAACTGAGTCAGCTTCCTGACTCAGAAGCTGGCATTTCACAATCGGCTGGAAGGGCAGGTCAGCGAACGGTGCAGGACAGCGGCCTCTCCAGTCAGACACTGGGCTGCTCTGGCCCCGGGAGCCCGGGGGGCCCTTACAGATCTTGTTCGCAGATGAATGTGCGAAGCTATTATAGCCCTGGGTTCCCAGCAGGAAGTGGGCGGAGGAAGCCCCTGTTCTCACTTGCTGCCTCCCACAACCACTCCCAACGCCTGCATTTCAAAGCCCCAGCTCCCCTCAGGGGCAGGGGTCCAGCTGGCAGCCCTGGGTCTCCAGTCTGGCCCCTACTCCCCCCCACCCACTTCCCCTCCCCTCCCTCATTAATCCACGGAACTCCCACAGTGTGCCTCCAGGCACCCAACCTTCTCAAAGGGACCCCATGGCCATGAAGGTCAGGAGAGTCTACGAAATAAAGTGACCAACCTTTTTGCCCAGTGTTGCAAATTTCACATAAAAGGAGAAAATACAGCCCCGCAAACGTGCTCCTCTGGGCCCTGGCGGAGCTCCTGGCTGGCTCCCCCTGCTTGTCCTCTTTCAGAAAGAGGCCTGGTTTTCTCCCATAAACGCGTACTTTCGGCGGAACGCTTTGCCCATCTCATCGATCCCACAACCGCAGGGCATCCCATCTTAGGTTACTGCAATGAGGTAAATACTGCTAGTTTTGGGAAATGCAATAAACAGCTGAAAGCGATGCTCTCCCCAAGGTGACAGTTCACAGGGCACTGACTTCTCAAAACAGCCCAGCAGTTTCAGGAAAGACAACCCACGTGTCCTAGGGGGTCTATCCTCTGGAGGCCTGCACATCTCGCTTAATTTTGCTGACCCTCAGGGCCTTTCCTCTGTCTTCTTCTCCTTCACCCAAAACGTTCGTTTTTGTGTTTTCAGGAAAAAGTTTAGCTGCCTACAAAACAAATAAACAGCAATAGCAAACAACACATATGATGTGCTCCTCAGGTACTGAACAAATCTCTACAACCCGAAGGAACTCAAGGCCACACCCATTTTTATTTTAAGTCGTCTTGGGTTATCATTAGCGATTGCTTGCGCTGTAACCGATTCCAGTCCTCGTTCCGTGCCTGGAACCGGGTGGTAAGGGATCGGAAGCAGCAACTGCCTTCACTCTCCAGCACGCTCTCCTGGTGTCTTGCACAGGGAACACGCAGTAACTTTTTTTTTTAATCCTTGCCCAAGGGCATGCTTGGACTTTAGAGAGAGGGGAAGGGACAGAGAAAGATGAGGAGAGAAACATTGTTTGGTTGCCTCTCATACGCACCCTGACTGGGGACCATAACCTGCAATCTAGGCACGTGCCCTGATTGGGAATTGAACCTGCAACCTTTTGGTTTACGGGAGGACGCTCCAACCAACTGAGCCACAGCTGCCAGGGCACAACTTTTTGAATGAATGTCCAAATCAGTTACTGCAGCTTTGGTAGGACCAGCTGTGATTTCTTTTTTTCTTTTCTTACATTAATGAAAATCCTCTCATTGAGGGGAATGAATGGGAAGATTTGGAAAAGACAGGAAATATGGCAAATGCACTGCTCTCGAGCCAACCCTCCACCTTCCCGTGCCCTTGGCAGACATTAATAATCAATTACAGGGCTCTTGCTGTGAGCCCTGATTAGGTCTCCTTTGTCATCTCAGATGCCAAGCCCGATCAATCGGCAGTAGCCACCTTAAGTACTATGTAGAAAAGGATCTAGCTGACTTCTCTGTGTCAGATCCAGATTTTTAAAAGCAACACTTAAAAAAAAAAGGACTGCAGGATTATTTCTCCGGTTTTAATGTCACCTCTTTTATTTTTAAACCCGATTCCTTCCTTCCCTGATATTTTTTCTCCTTGCTCTTCTGCCTCATTCCGTTTAAACACAACTGTGTCTGATGGCCCGGCTGACTGTCCCTGTAGGTGCTCGTTGCTCTCGCCTGGTGCCCGCCCCTCCTCCATGGGGGTCGGCACACACATCGCACGCCTGGCGGAAGCCCCTTCCTGGCAGCAGGGAGCAGACGTCCTGGTGAGAAACGCTGTCATTTCTCTCAGTCCACAAACACTCGTTTGCCCTTGGAGCCTTAGTGACAAGACCCCCACGCTGGATCCTCAGCACAGCAGACCCCCCTCATTTGCTAGGGCTTTGGGGGAGCCAGATGGCCCCCAACCCGACCCTTGGCCACCACCCTGACCCCTGCCAATGGTCTACCTTTCAAACGGGAGTGGTTCTTATAGGGACATACTCGAGGTTCCTGTGCACAAGGTGGCTACAGACATGAGTGGGGGGGGTGACAGTCAGTGACACTGTGGCACACCTTAGAAGATGAGTTGACAGGAAGGAAAGAAAATAAGACCTCGCCCCCTCCCTCGGGAGGCTTATACTATCACAGGGCAGATGATGCCAACTGTGCGGCAGGAAGATGCGGCTAAACCAAGATTGTGGGTGCCCCATCTTGCCACCTGGAAGATCAGAAAGCACGAGAGGGGTTTCCCTGCCCCCCTCTCACAGGGCAAGCTGGGGGGTACAGGGCCTGAGGCTTCACTGGCTTCTGGAGAAAGTTAAAGAGGTTTTGACTATTGTGTTTTCAAAACCAAGAGGAGAAAAAAACCCAGTGGGGGAGGGTGCTGGGTCTCTCCAAGGCTTGAACTGGCTACTCGGGGCCTGGGAGAAGCACCCCGCTCCCAAGCGCCGCTGGGGGAGCCGGAGGCTGAATTCTAGCCGCTCCAGGCAGGGACTCAGGAAAGTCTCCCAACTAGCCCACAGTCCTACAAGTAGGAAGACCTGGGTGTCCAGTTCTCTCTCTACCCAGCCTCTCAGCTCCCAACTACACCAGCGCTGGATGTCAGTGGGAGGATCTTTGGGGCGATGTCCTGATTTGGAAAAACATCTGCCCGGTGGCGGAAGGGGTCTAAGGCTCTGAGCCCTGGATTCAGTCCGACCTTGCCTCCCGCTCACTGTGGGACGAGAGGCTTGGCCTCTTGGAGCGCATCTTCACTGGGAAGGAGGGGAGAAGTAAAGTCCTCCAGGGTGGCCGCCGGGAAGAAGAGCCCGACCCGGCTCCGGGACAGGTCGGTGCTCAGGGAGAGCAGGGGGCTGGCGGCAGGAACGTCTGCCCTGACACGCCTTTTAGTTGACTTGGGGTCTGTGTCGTCAGCACAGTCGCAGCTGCTTCCTGTGCAGAATCGTCACCGGGCTGCCTCCCAGACCGCCCAGACCACCCAGACCACCGCTGCCAGCTCGCGGCCCAGTGAGCTCTGCCCACAGACGGGTGTGAGTCCTCGCACAGGCGGGTCGCCCGCCGGGATGACAGTGGACGCCCAAGGACCCCAGGGAAATCGGGGAACTGAGCCCCGTGATGGCCGAAGCTCCTTACAGGAGGCCTGCGTTTCAGGTGCTGCATGCCCGGCCACTGTTCCCCTGGACCACATGACCTGGGCGCAGAGAGTATACTGGCCACGTAAGAACTGAGTCACCCTTACAGGGGAGGGTTGGAAAGTGACAGGCTGAAGAGAGAGTTCTTGGCTCTGTCTTGGGGAGGGAAAGAGGATGAGGTCAGCCTGGCGTAAGTCACAGGGTGATTTTGGGGGAGAGCATACCTTCCCACCGCCAGAGCTGGTGCGCAAACTGAGGACTCGTGGGGCGGGCCCTTGGGCTGGGGGAGGCTAGTGTTGACTCTGCAGATGGGGGAGGAGGGAAGACACTCCCTCTACCTCTTGGGAAGGCGGGAGCTGGGAGAGGTGCTCCGTGGGTGGCACCGAGGGGGTGACAGGCCTCTCCAACATCCACTTTTCCATTCCTCTGTTTCAAGTCGCTGGACCGGGGTTTTGATGCGGCAGTCTGATCCCTGCTACGCTGGTGGATGGGGCCAGAGAAAGAGAGAAGCACATTCCCCCTCCCTGCAGGCCACACACGCAGCAGCAGCAGCACCCTGCCAATGAGGCTGGTGGTCCAGACCCCAGAGGGAGCCGAGCTGGGGGCAGGCAGGGGGCGGGGCAGGCAGGGGGCAGCGCAGACCATCAGCATCCGGCCCTGGCAGAGTGTGTCTGAGAACCAACCGCCTCCCCTGCCCTGCGCCTTGCAGAGGGCATTAGCAGAACCCTGGTGTTGGTTTTCCCAGACTGGCGCATGGGCAGAGCGCTCATGCTGCACAGCTTGGGCCCCTCTCTAGAGCCCTCAGGCATGAAGAACATGCTTCCTGCTGGGCAGACCGAGGGGGAGGAGGGGCGGCTGCTTGGAGCCCACCCCAAACAGGGTGCCTCCTTGGGCCCCAGGCACCCTGAACCGCAAATGCAAACGTTTTGGCCAGAGAGTGTTTCATCGCAGGCGCAGGCTTAGCCTGCTGGGGTAAACAGAGGTCTCCAGTTTCTCTGTCTGTGGGTGTTCTGCGGTCAGCATTCCCTCTGCTCTCTCTGGGGGACTGGGAACCCACAAACGACTTAACCCCAAGGGTTCCCATCTGTGGAAGTCAGAGCTCAGTCCTGGAGAAGGGGGGTCCGCACCTTTTCCTGCACAAGCCTCTCTCCGGCCCTCTCGTCTTCATTGGGAGGCCTCTTCTGTGACCTGTGCTCAGGACACAAGACACTTGGCTTCTCCCACCCTGCATGTGGCCTGGACCCCCCAAACCCGAAGGCTTCCCTTCCTCCTATTCCCCAACCCAGGGCACAGCCCCATAAACACTTATACACTATGTTATTAAGGAATCCAGGCTGCATTTGCTTGTTTTCTTTGAAACTCAGAAAACACAGTCCTCACCCTTAAAAAAAAAACTGACTTTCATTTTGGGTCATGCTTCTGTTTCCTCTGGGTAAAGCAGGATCCAGGCAGGTCTGTAAGACTCACTGCGGTTCTGAAGCTGACTTCGCACCCCACAGGCTACAGGGGCTTATTAAGAAGCACATGAAAGTGACCTGAAGCGCGAGACTGAGCGCGTCTCTGCAGATGCACGGGGCTCGTTGCATCAGCGGCATGGCGCAGACACTGGGGGTTTGTTGGGGGAAGTTGTATCCGACTCCCACCAGGCTCCCCTGCCCCCCGCTCAGCTCTGTCCTTTGTGCGGTGACAGTGCAGATGTGAGGCTGGCGAGGGGTGGGGTGCTCAACGCTGGAGGGGTCTGAGCCTGTGCTGAGCGCTGATTCAGAGCCCCGTCAATGGCTCCATGGAAAGGCCTTTGTGATGGGCCCATCCCCCCAGGGGCAGGGGTCTAAGGACCAGGGATGAAGGACCCATTTCAACTCAACAAGGATGCACTGAGGTCCCACCAGGTGCGAGGCCCTGCGTTCCGCTCGGGGACGGGCCGGGAGAGGGACAGCAGACAGCGGTGTCGGGGCTGCAGCTCACCAGTGTCTCGGGCGGCGGAGACCCTGGCATCGCACAGCGCCGACTAAACAGTGGAGATCTTTGCTCCCATTGTCCCTGCACGGCGACCACGCAGCCCACGTCGGGGGAGCTGTGGACACTGAGAGTCGCTGAGGACCAGATGGGCTTGCTTTTGCTCTCTGCTCAGGACGGGCCGTCCTGTGGCATCTCGAGGTGACTGTCCCTCTGCAGGCGGGATGTCACAGAAATATAAAGGTGCCTCTGGGGTGCCAACACCCCCCACTGCACGCTTTCTTCTCTACATGCCTGTAATCTCCACTCAGCACGAGCCACCGACTGTGCCGTGCGGCATCGCCACCTGCCCTGTATTCTCACACGCCAACCTCAGCAGGTTAATGGTACGTCGATCTCCGGAACAAAAGTTGATTTTTGAAATTGGATTAAGCAAGCCAATGCTTGAGAGTTAAATCACCCTTGAAAGGTGAAGAGAAAAACTATATCTAATGAGGTGTTAGATGAAATTCCCTTAAAAGTAGAAATAAAAGTCTCTGCCACAAGCCAAAAGGACCTTCGTACAATGATGTATAAAAATATCCATGGCGAAGAAGTAAAATAAAAATATCTACTTATTTACTCTAGATTTTCAGAATTTCATGCAAAGGCACGAGTGGGCCGAAACTCATCAATGCAATTTTATCCTCAAATCGAATCCTCTTATAAAAAACAATTACCAGAAGATCTCCGTTTAACATCGCGGAGCCCCGTCACCACGCTGGTGCCACCACGTCCTAGTGTGAGTGCTGAACCTCCGCTGCCTCCCGGAGTGCGGTGCTGTGGGTTTCATCCGCACCCAAAGCTCTCACCGCTGATAGAGGCATCTGTGGTTAAGGCTTGATGGAGCTGCACAACGGGACAGCCGTCAGCTCGCATGCCTGGGCCCGGAAGACATGGCCCAGAACCCAGTCTCTGCGCTCCCCGAGAGGGCTCACAGACTCCACGGTGGGAAGGTCGCCTTCCCCGTATGAGAGAAGAAGTGCTCTGGTCGGACGGTGCTCAGAGCCCAGGGGCTGACTCCTGGTAAGCGCAGGGAAGTCCTTCATGGACAGGACCCCTCACCCAGTGCTGGGAACCCCCCAAAGGCGGGCAGCAAGTGCTGGTGGGGTAGGACCTTAGACTGCTGCTTGGATCTGGGGTGTCTGGACAGCAGGTTGTCACCCCCACCTTTGCCCGCAGAAGATATTACTAATCAATCATCACACGCAATCTCATGCCTCCTAACACTAACCCCAGCCTGCTACTCACTTCTGCGCACCTTAGTCAAGTTCCCAGCTGAGACGAGGAAAATTCTCCCATCCAAACCCAGAAAGCAATTTCCCCGTCGATAGCTTGTGGACCACAGGCCTTGGGACACAGCGAAGAGAGTGGATTACAAAAGCTTTGTGCTTAGAGAGAGCATCCGGACATCTACCAGCAGCCATGTTTAGAATCCCAAGAATGGACTGGTGTGAAGAAGGCTGGCTCAACGAGCTTGGTGAAAAGACCAGCTAAACCCCGCACACTGGGCCCTCTGTTCCCGCACGCTGTTCGCAGAGAGCGTCCCAGTTCAGAAGCATTTACAGAGAGCTGGAATGACCATTCACCAAAGACCTCTTGGGCTGCTCTGAACTGCTCAGCACGGGAGGGCTGCCTGCTAGAGAGGACCGATAACACATGAATTACATGGAAGCAGGACCTTCCTGTCCAACTGCATCCCAAAGACAGCGAAGGGAGTCATGTGGGCTGTGAAACTGCTTGTGTATTGGACGGACTACCTGCCCATCCTCCGCCAGAGTCTCTGCGGTTGGTGAATGTGGAACCCAGAGACCACTCCACAGAAGGCAGGAAACCCTCCTGCCCTCCACCCTGCGAGAATGACGCTTAACAGAGGGACAGGAGTCCATGGCTTCCCACCAGCGTGCAGACGCTGTTGAGGATGGGATGGTGTAGGAGAAATGTGGATGCTAAAGATGCGTCTGCACCCCAACTGGGACACAAAAACTCAGCGAGGTTCCCGCAGTCCCTAAGCCCCCTGTGGAGGTGGCACAGGTCTCACTGGTTAGAGATTGTCAGCAGGGGGGACAGACGATCAAAGAGCAGTCACCCACAACCGAGCTTCTGAGACATGGCGCTGTACCACGCAGTAACTTGAAACTGCTAAGGATGCGTTAAACACTGAAGACTCGGATTTTCTTTTAAAAATAGCATTGTCAGGTCCATCCACACGATGACATCCCCTGCATGCTGATGAGCTGCTGGGGGGGGAGGGGCGGGGTGGCTTTCGGGGACAGCCAGGGAACTGCTCAGACCTGCTGGCAGCCTGCTCTGTCCATGCCTTTGCCCTCAGTGTGTACCTGTTAATCCCGTCCCGCTGACAGTGATGGCAATTACTCGGTACCTGCGTGCCCGAGATCTTGTCGCCGTGAGTTTTGTTGGAATCTGAGGATACCCATGGAGCTGTGTTTCACAGGTCAGTATTTCCTAATGCCTGTGGTTGGGGTCGGGGTGGAGGGTCAAGGATTTTCTCTGAGGCAGCCAGAAATCTTTGAAGAACTTGGAACTGGATGAAGGAGGCTGCTGACAGGAGCAGCTGATTACGGATCAGCCCAGGGAGCCTAAGGTCCCACCTGGCTGGGAGGGATGCCAGGTTCAGGTCGCATCTATGCATCTTCCAAACGCTTCTCACCTCAATATTGTCTATGCTGGAAGGAGACAGACACTCCTGGGTCTACCTGAATCATGGCGTGAGTGGACCCGTGATTTCTCACAGCTGTGTTTCTCACTGCAAAGCTCCCAATGAGTTTTTGGATTGCAAAGGAAGTGTAGGCAACAAGGGCAGATATTCTGGGCTCTGGTTCTCAGAACAAAGAAGCCAAACCACCACACATGGTAACCTTGCCCCTATAGTCTTATGCTCACCCCTTTGACAAGGAAAAAACATCATTCAGTGAAAAAACTTGGGTTATAAGGTTTTGCTCAACACATTCCGAACTTGGTAAACCAAAAATCCTGCATTACTCATGGAAAAAGTACTGGAACACGCAGCAAATTAACCACCATCTACCTCTGCAGCTTTTAATGTACAGAATGAGCACTGACTGCATTGTACTCCATCTAGAAAGTTCTTTATTGTATTAAGCACACACAGAGGCTAAGAATATATGTAAAATACATCTCACACTTTTAGATTTCTGTAGGAAATAACCCTCGTGCTATTAAGTGCGCACCAACGAGCCCTACGATGCTGTGAGGAAAATTACCATACTTGATTTACACAATTGGTGCTTAGTTTGAAGTCTCTTAGCATTTTCTTCCATTCAACTGAAAACGGACCCTCTCTGTTCGAGATTGGTGGCAATCAGCTCACACAGTAGTCTCCAAACTTCCCTGAGCACGTGACCCCATCAGTAACAGGAAAATGTGGTCACGCCACCAGTACACGCATGCTTATTTATAAAGCCGGTACATATCCTACTATACTAACATCTTAGGTCCGTTATCAGATGTGTGAGAATAGAACTGCTCTTGTCTGATGAGGTGCCATTTTCCTGCAGCACAGTGGGGTATCCCGTGTGCTCCCCACTTTGGAGTCTCAAGTTTTGACAAGCTGAGAGAAGCAGCTGTTCGGCAGGACATGGCCGATGCTAACTTGCTCCCTGAGCGGCTTCCAGGGCAGGGGCTCCAGAAACCCCCACCACTCACCTCTCTCACGAGCAGGCACACCCTGGAAACTCCCAACCAGATGATGGAGTGACTTGGCCACCTGCACCTGGCAGGTCACCAGCAGGAGCTCACTCACCCTTGGGCTGAAAGTCCCTTCCCACAGCGAGGCTCACCAGCAGCTATGACTGGGGACCTCAGCACAGCTGGCTGAGGTCTAAGGGACCTCCGAGAAGGAAGCACTTCCCTATTTTTCCCAGCTGGCTTGCCTGGAAGATGACTAAGTACAAAAGCTTTAGTGATTCCCTTTCTGCTCAGAAATCTCTAACTGTAAATAGTCAGAGCAGTAATATCAGAGGCTTCTGAATGTTTCCATAAAAATCTGACCTCGGGACATTGGGGCTAGCCAAAACACCCGGGTGCAGTGCTGCCCCAGAAGTGCCTTTCAAACGCCAAGAAACACTGAGAATCTGCATGGTTTCCTCTTTCCTCCAAACAAGTTCCGAGGGACATGGGAGAACTCTACGCCAAGTTCAGATCTGGAGGGTGCTGAGATTAAAAGTTTAAAAAAAAAAAAACTCATGCCTGAACTCTGTGAGCCCCAAACAAAAACTCACAAAATGCTGACATCAATTCCACCTTTGCCAGGTGGAGAGTCTGATGTCTCCAGAATTTTCAGCACCTGCTCTAACACCCAAAAATTAGCAGACCGCAGGAATGCTACACCTCTGCTGAAGAGTGAATGAGTGGAGCAATGAATGAATGAAGCACTGAGTCAATGAACCATCGCTTGGATTTACAAAGAAGGTGTAGGCAACCAGGGCAGATTTCCAAGGGTCTGATTCTTAGAACCCAGAAGCCAAACCACCATGTGACCTTCACCATCAGTACCCTGTCGCCATGACCTTCTCTGTACCTTTTGACCAGGAATGATGCATATTAAGTGAAAAAACTTTGGGTTACATTGTTCACCATAATCATAAGTTGGTACATCACCAAGGTGTAGGTCCAAGGCCCATATGCTCTGTGATTTGTTTCATAGATACTTGTGACTTCTGAGGGCATTTTTTTCTTTTTAGTACACACTGGGAACATGGATGGTAGTCAAACTCCTGGCCCCCAAGAGCTCAGGGTCCACGGGAAGAAAGATGGTGAGCATTGAAGGTCAAGGTAGGGTGTGCTCCTGAGTGTCCGAACACACCGCAGGAGGTCCTGGGGAAGCCCTGAACCTGGAAGAGCAAAAAGGCTTTGGGGAGGAGCTGGTCTGTGGCTGGGAGGTGATGGGTGAGGGGCAGCTGGTCGGCCTGTGAAGGTGGGCGGAGGGGCACTCCCAGCAGTGGAAGCAGCTTGTAGGGGTGCACAGAGGCAGAGCAGAATGCGACTGGGGACCCGGGACAGACATGAACACTGAGGACAGCAGGAGGAGGCAACCTGCCTTCGAAGCACCTTGCAGGGGAAGGCGGTTTCATTCTGTCCTGAAGGAAATGAGGAAGCAAGTCGATTCTAAGTAGGACACAGACTTCTCCTGTATTTTTTTGGGGGAAAATGACAGAATTTGAAAAAAAAAAAAAAGATAGCTCTAACAATGTGAAACTAGGGAAATATCTAAAAATAATTTATCAGCTCAGATATGTTAAACTATCATTTTTGTTCTTCTATATTAAGATCTCCAGTTCATCACGGATGAAGGGGCAGAGTCACTTTGCACGGATTGGAAGGGGGCCTGTTCAGAGCGGCGCCGAAGGCAGCTTGTGCATGTGACCGCGCCCCAGGGATGTTACAGCAAACAGTGTGAATTTAAGATTTGGATGGGATCGAGCCCATGGGCCCCCCCTTTTTTTAATCCTCACCCAAAGACATGCTTACCGGTTTTAGAGGGGAAGGGAGGAAGAGAAAGGGAGAGAAACATTGATGTGAAGGAAATGTTGAGCCGTTGCCTCTTGCATGCATCCTGACCAGGGACCAAACCCACAACCCAGGCATGTAGGCTGAGCAGGAACTGAACCTGTGACATTTTGGTGCACAGGTGAGATGCACGGATGGGGTGTTACTGGAACATTCTACATGCTCCAGTCTGCAGGAAGGTAACAGGGAAGGGCTCTGAAGGTGGTGTTCCCCCAGCTACAGAAGGGGTTCAGCTCTGTGAAGTCACCATATACCAACAGGGGGGCAGTGTCTGGGGCTTGCAGGGAGGCCAGAAGGTAGGGACTGCCCTCGGCACAGCCTTCCCCATCACTTAATGTGCTGTGGGCACAGGACCACAGGGGAGCAACGAGGGAGGCAGCTCCCCCTTCACCCTGCCCCCAACACCCTCACTGCACTTGCTCACCAGCTGACTTCCAAAACCCGAATTTTGCCTGTCCAGATGATAATGAGGAAGATGCCCAGTGAAGTCTGAGAGTCCGCACATGTGACAGGCTCCTTCCCAGACATGGCAGAAAACACTGGAGGTAAAGTGGTGCACATCTGTTGCTAAACTACAGCCGGGGTGGGCACGTCAGCCGTCACAAGTTGACCCTCATTTATTTTAATGGAAGCAGTATCATTTGGGGGGGGGTTGTGTCACCCTCAGCCAGAAGAACAAATGTTTGCCAGGATGCCACTGAGTGACAGGCCCACAGGGTCCCTGGGAGTGGAGTGTGGCACCCCCTACACACAGCAGTCAACTAGGCAGGGCCAGACGGTCACCACGCCCCAGTCTGCATGCATCACAGCCTTTGCTGCCCAGAGAAGCACCCCAGCACCACCAGGGTGGGTGAGAAGGACACCCCTGCAGCACACCATGGCCCCCCTTCACTGCACACATCTCGGACCGACCTGCCCTCCTCTGCTCCGAAGGTCCTGACACAGACCTGCCCCTGCCGAAGAATTTGCCCTCTCGGTAGGGTGTGGATCTTTAATGCTGTCATCATCATGGTGGTGACACACTCATTAGTAAAAGGTGGCCTTTGGAGAAGTGTTTCTGAGCTGAATGAGCAGAAAGACAGGTGACTAACAACCAGCTACATTCCCCCGCAGGCTGCCACCTTCCAGCCTCCTTCGGCGCCTCCTGCCCATCATACCTGCACCTGGCACCTTGCTGCTTGGCCATCAAACACTGGCCGATGTCAGGCTTCGCATCTGTGGGGCTGCGTTGAAATAAAGGTCCAACAGATCTCTGGATCCAGAAGCTCCCGCCCGTGCCCAACAAGGGGTAACTCAGAGCAGGGAGGGAGGGTTGGAAGGGGCAAAGGCTGTGTCTCCCAGCTGAGGAAGGCAAGATTGGACAGAGGCCCAACTGAGTGCTACAGACTGAACTGAGGATCCCAATCTGCCCAGGAAGGTGGACTCCAGTCCCAGAGACCACCCTGTCCAGTGAGGGACCATGAGGTAGGAGGGAGACTTGAACTTCAGGGGCAGACGCAGGCTCTCCAATCCTGTCCACAGCAGCAGCACACAATACCACAACCGTAAGGCCCCGTCAAAGGATCATGCAGCCCTTTCACTGTATAGAGAGGTAAGTCGCCTCCTTCTCTGGGTCTCAGCTTCCCTAACATGACACCACAAACAAGTGACTGGGGCAGAGTAGCAGGGACAGAAGTCTTGGGTGTCCTGCTTGCTAAGTCATTCTTATTACTAATCCGCGTCTGCAGTGGATGATCACTGTTGTCCTCTCAGCCCAGAGAATGCCTTTAAAACACGCAGCCTAAAAGCCTGATGACAGGAGCTGGTTTGGGCAAGTGACAGGAACAGACAGTTCATGGAAAAGCATGTTGGAATAGCCAATAAGCACAAAGAAAGATGCCTGGCCTTGGGAGTTGCCAGGGAGGTGCAGCCACAGCAACACCAGCCATCACTTACTGTACCTTGATTTTTACCGATCTGATAGGTGAGAAATCCCACTGCAGGCGGGTCAGGCTTAACACCATAGGGAGAAATGTAAATTCCATTTCTTTCCAAAAGCAATCTGACAACACAGATTTCAACTCAAAGTACGCCTTCCCTCCCACTTACACTCAAGTCACGTCTGCCAGTGTTTTCTTTGGTGGACACGGTTGGGTTGGTTTCCTCCTTAGTGTTCATTTCCCCCTTCTTTCTAACAGGGTGTCCACCTGTGCCCCTGTACTATTCTCCTAACCTTCACCTACAGCTCGTTCAAGGACCTAGGAAGTCTAAGAGGAATCCATCTCTCTTGCCTGTGATTGGCTCGGAAACACAGGCCTAAGCCAATCAACTCCTGGCATTCTCCTCGTTCTGGATTGGTCACTGTAACCTACTCTGAGCCAATGGGCTTCTGGGAAAGATAGTTTCTCACTCTTAGGGGAGACACCCAGAGCCTCTCTCCTCCGTTGGCTGCTTTTGCATGCTGTGCCCAGGCTGCAAACGACTGCTTCCATGTTGCTTTCTCAGTCTGAGAATAAGGCACAAATATGGGGATGGGGGCCTGCTCACACCAAGTCTACCACCGACCTTTCTTGTCGATGAATTCCTTTTGCTGGTTTTCTTTGTAATTTGTGAAAAATTTCAAAAGAAAGAAAGGGACAGAGAATAAGGTAAAAAATATTCATATGCCCACAACTCAGATCTCACAAACGTCCACATTTTGCCAAATGCTCCAGGTCTGAGTGTCACAGCAAACTTCAGACACACATTGGAAGCTCCCTTGGTAGGTGTTGCTGACTCCATTCTTCTCCCTCCCTCTGCAAAGGCAACCACTGCCCTGCAGGGGGCAGTACCCTTCCCTTCACCTACTAATACTTCTATTGTATAAGCATCATACGTATTAGAAAGAACTCTACGAATTGGTCAATGTCAACCATTTTTGCCAACGTATTTCACCTACATTACCTATTTTGTAGAGTTCAACCAAACCCACCCACAAAGTTTTTTTCATAGTTTAGCAACTCTAGTCACCGATATACGAGGTCTGTCCAGAAGGTATCCTGCCATGTAACATGAAAAGTAGAGACATTTATTTGAAGAAGACACAAGAAACATTGTACATAGGACAACGACACCCCAGTCCCCATCAAAGTAGGCATCTTGGGACCTCAGTTACTATCAGTTGCCCTGTCATATTTTTTTGAATTTCATCAATGGTCTGAAATCTCTCCCCTTTTAAAGGTGATTTTAGTTTTAGGAAAAGCCAGAAGTTTCAGGGCACAAATTGAGGCTGTAGCGGGGCTGAGTCACCTGGGTAATTGGGCGTTTTGCCAAAAAACTCTGCACAAGACATGAGGCACGAGCGGGCATTTGTCATGATGGAGCTGCCAGTCACCAGTTGCCCATAGCTGGGGCCTTCTGAACCATCCAAATAGTTCCGCAAAGGAATGTTCAAGCTTAGCGCGAAGTCTGGTGCAGATTCGTCGCTCTGCTCGCTCGGTCATTTTGAATGGGATGGCCACACAATACAGGTGCTCACTTAACGGCATCTACCACCCCCACTGACCAGTACAGTGAAGTCATCACTGTTCACACATGCGCATTCCAGCCCACTCTCCTTGGCTGCCAGGTTACATGGATGTTGTGCAAACCATTCTTGTTATATTAACAATGGCTGGGATTTTTCTGGACAGACTGTGTAGTTTTTTTAAAAAGATCGTATTTATTTTTAGAGAGAGGGAAGAGAGGGAGAGAAACATGGATTGGTTGCCTCTTGCACACCCGCAACTGGGGGCCTGGCCTGCAACCCAGGCATGTGTTCCTCCAACCAGGAATTGAACTTGTGACCTTCTGGTTTGTAGGAACAGTGCCCAACCCACTAAGCCACACCAGTCAGGGGGCACCAATATACTTTTAACATTTATCCATATTGATCCCTACCATTTTAATTGCCACTCAGAATGGCACTGATGGGATGTGCCCGAGAGTACTTTTCCGGCCCCCGTAGATGGGTGCTTAGGTTGGTTCCTATTTTCTGCGCCACAGAAGCTGCACCTCCTGGTGTTCCTGGAGGAGTGTTTCCGGGGCAGACTGGAGTGGGGCTGCTGGGGCGGGGCTGGATCTTGAGATTCGCTGGCATTTTCCGCATTTATAGGCCTGCTGTCCGGCATGACAGGCTCGGCTTCAACACTTCCTCTCTGACCAGCTTCCCATTTACCCGGCTGCAGCATTTTCGTTCATCTGGTGGCTGTGGGAAGGCTCCCAATGCTAACTGAGCATCTTTCCAAATGTCACGGGCTGTCACAGAAGACCCCCCTGCACAGAGCTGGTCCCCACACTCGGACAGACGTCTCTCGCTGGGCTTGTCACTGGTTTTCTCCTGGAACCCTAGGAGTTCTCTGGATCATCAGAATGCGTTCCTTGTTAACAGCTGCATCGTTTCCCCAGAAGGGGCCGGTTCTTCCACCTTCTAAAAATGGCTTCTACTGTCATTCATGAGGTTGAACGTTTGTGTCGTAAAATTTATCCATCTTTTCCTTTAATCACTTGTGCCTTTGAGTCCCATTTAAGAAATCTGTCCCTCCCTGAGGTCATAAAGGTACGTGCCCGATTTTCTTCTTAACATTTTAAAACCTTGCCCTTCACATTTAGGTCTTAGATCCACCTGAACTTTACTTTTGTGTGAGATGTGAGAATACTTGCAGAGGGCGTATTTCCCTGTGCGAAAAGTCAGTCATCCGCGCGCAATGCATTGACTTGGAAATGTAACTCCGATCAACACCTAGGCCGAAGAGATGCACCAGAGAGCCCAAACATAATACCTCTGCAAATACCACCTTATTTTAATAACTACCTTTACAAAAAGAATCTCTCTCATGGCGCAAGGCTCCCTCCTCTCTTCTTTGCCTGGGTTCTCTTGGTGCTGTATTCTTCCATGTGAATTTCCGGACCAGTCTGTTACATTCTGTCGAAGATTTTATCGAAGCCTTTACTGAGATTGCTCTGGATTAGTACATCAATTTGGGGGAAATGTGCCATTTTTACAGTGTTAGTGTATGTCTCCATTTACTGGCTTTCTTGTCCTTCAACAAAGTTTTAGGATTATCTCTGTACAGATTCACACTTTTCCTATTGGATTTATTTCTGAGAGTCTCAGCTTTTACAGTTAATGGAAATTTTTACATTTCATTTTTTTACTTAAAAGTGTTTAGGAACATTATTGAAAGTCCAGAAAGCTTTCTGAATTCACTGAATACTTCTAATCACGTAGGTTATCTTGGATTTTCTAAGTAGATAGCCATATGGGTTTCTAAAAATTGATACACTTCTTCCCTTTTTCCATTCCCATACACCTCCTTTCTTCTCCCTGCTGGGTCCCAATGCCTAGGACACAAACTGGTGGGACTGGGGTCTTTGCTGTGTTTCTGCAGGTGACCTTTCCCCAGGGAGAGGGTGTTTAGTTCAGGTTTTTGGCGGGTGCCTTTTATTTCATTGATCAGCAATTTTTTAAAAACTGGGAATGAGTGTGAAGTTTGTGTCAAACATTATTTGTGTACTTGCTGAGAGGACAAACCCCTTTTCTTCTCTAACCGGTGCTTGTGGCTCATCCTAGACACAGACTTCCCAGGGCGCCCCCCCACCCCCGGCATTTCCTTGTCATGAGGTTTGTACAACATGACCCCTTCCTAGCAGTTGCCCATGCTTCTCTGTGGAGCCAGAGATTTTTATAGTAAACATTATTTATAAAATAAGAATATGTTTAAAAATTATTTCACCGTAGGTGTTTATAAAAGATACCCCAGAAAGATGCGCTTATTTGATTTTATCTGAAAATGTCATCTGTATGTCAGAACCTACCCTCACAAGCTCTGAAACCAAATTCTGCCCAGTCGCCATTTCGCATTATCAGCGGCCCCAGCCTGCACACACCTGAAGGCAAGGGCAGGGAACATGGTGAGAGCTGGAAGGGGCTAGGGGGACACTTCCCATGTGGACCCCACAGTGCCCTGGATCCCAATTCTAACAAGCAGTTCGACAACAGGAAATGTTCACATCCTGTCTCACTTCTCAGAGATGTCACAAGCCAAAAGGGAAAAAGCCCTCGCTGTTCCCTCACCACCTGCAAGCCCCGGGCGGGGCACCGAGAACGGGGGTCCTCACTGGACCACGCTGTTCCTGCGTCAGCCCCCTGTCCTTGCTTTTACAGCAAAGAGGCAGAGGAAGACGGACGAAACGCGATGTGAAAGAACATTCTTGCTCTTCTTTGGCTCTGGAGGAAAGTCACTTGCACAGAAGCCGGGAAGGTGGGGAAAGCAGGCAGGGGTGGCCATGGAGGGACAGTGTGACATGGCCAACAAGCATCTCCGTAGACAACCTGACATCAACTGACCTCCAGTGACCACCCCTGCCCATGGCTTCTCCGTAAGGAAATGCATGAGTCAGCAAACAGCTGCTCACACTTGCTCCGGCCCAGGATCTTGGCTAAGCGCTGGGGGCTGGCGGTCCCTGCCCCCCAGGGGCCTACAGTCCCCTGTCTGCCGAGACCCCAAAATGTAAACCAAGGCTTTCAGTCCTATAACAAACACTCAGTATTATAGGAAGCCACAGAAAAAAAGGGAGGGGGAGCTCATCTCTAGATAAAATAAATCAGTAAGAACTTCACAGAACAGCGCGGTTGAAGTCTTCTGTCAAGGACGTTGGGGTGGAAGCCTAACATGATGGAAGGCAGCAAAGGGAAAAAAGGAAAACATGGGAAGTAGCAGAATGAAGGAAGCAGGGAGAGGGAAATGGAGGACAACCGTGACCACCCGACGGGCTGGGCAGCCCCGCAAGCGCTTTGCAACGCTTCACTCACTCAGTTCTCACAACATCCCTGAGTGGTGGTCGTCCTCCTCCCATCAGCCCCACGGAGAGGACAGGGACCGACTGGGAACCACAGGGGTTCTGAACCTCCAGCTGTTTCTTTAGAAAAACCCCTAGGAGAGCAACATCCTGCCGGAGACATGGGGAGAGCGGAGGGGCCGCGGTTGGCGTGAGGGGGCTGGTCTAGAAGGAGAAACACGAAGGAGAAACACGAAGGAATGCCTACACCCTCGGTGTAGATTGAGGCCCGTCAGTGCCTCGGACAAGTTGTCGGTTCGCCACCTGTTTACTGAGGCTTTAAGTATTGCTCAGTATTTGAGAGGCAAGGCTCCCTGCTGCCCTGCGGGGTTTGGGGGGTGGCGGTAGTGGTGGCAGAGGTCAGTGTCCCCTCCAGGGTCCCCAGGAGTGGCGGTACGATCGTTCTTGTCTTTAACACCATCAGCAGCGGCAGCAGCGACCCTTGTACTGAGTGAGCGCTTCCACTGTGCAAGGCACTAAGTATCCGCATTCACCCACTCATTGACCTTGGACGTGGGTGCTCTTCTCACTCCTGTGACTTCCTGAGAGCGAGGCAACCTGCCCAGACTTACGACCAGGATTCAAACCCAGCTGCTCCATCTGAGTTACTAGGTGTAGGCGGCCCCATCGCAGGCAGTTCTGGCCCCAAACGGCTACCTCCCCAGAGTGAACCAGAGTCCTGCAATTACTTGGCCTCCCACACTTTGGATGGCAGTTCATCATCTATTACGAGGGAGCTGGGGGTCTTCACCCATCTGACCTCAAACAGCTTATCCTGGGGCTCCTCCTAAGCTCACACACTGAGGCATTCTGGGAAACACAATTTTCTCCATCTTGTTCAACTTCCCTACCTCAGGGACATGCTGGGGATGCTGTCCAGTCTGCTTGCCTTTCATCTGGTTGCGTCCTCAAGAGGCAGCAGCAACCCTGGCCTCACCTCGGCTCAGGCAGAGTGTCTCATGCATCCAGACTCGATGGGACAGCCTGTGCTCGAGGCAGACGTCCTTGGTCCCGGTCCTGCCCTTCCCAGACTGTCTCCCCAGGCAGAGGGTTCTGGGTTCAGAACCATCTTTGTAAACTGGGCAGGTGGACGAGATGTCTGGAAGTTTCTCTCCTGTCCCACGTCTAAACTGCGCATTGGAACTGAAGTCCCCTCTCTCTGTGCTTTGCCGGCCAAGCCGGAGACAACTTGTTGAGTGGTTTTCAGAAGCTTCTGTCCTCACACTTGTCCCTCTTCTCGGTGACAGGGCTGGGAAAGCCTGCATCCGTGGGAGGGGCGCGTGCGTGTGGGTTGTGACTTACACTTGCGCCTTTCAGCACGATCCAACCTAGAAAGTATCAATGACCATCCTCTGCCAATTTGAAACACGAGTTATAACCAGGAGAGTTGGTGCAGCCAATTACTGATCCCTAACCTTTACTTTAAAAGGGAAAAGAAGCCCAATGGTTTCCTGTTCCATCAAAGGGTGTTGGCAACTTTTACTTCTCATTCTCTACGAGAAAATATCACAAAGCAAGGCTCTGGGTGCTGGCAGCACCGGGTCCGATTCCTTCTCCAGCCTGACTCGCACATGACCTTGAACAACCTACGTCAGTGCTGGGAGTCTCTGTCTCACCTGGAACCTCCGAGCAGCATTGTAGCCATCAGTGTGCCCAAGGGCATTGAATGAAATCCTTTAGGGAAGGTCCCTATCACCATTTGGGTTTCCATAATTCAAACAACCTAAAGCAAAATTAATTGTGAGAGAAACATAAAAGGAGCCCTTACATGTGATACAACACACAGGTGCACATGTGTGTAAGAATGGACAGGAAAGATCTGCGTGCTTCATCGGATGCACAATGCACCTCAACTTTAAACGTTGCAGGCGCCGAAGAGGAAGTCCAGGGACGTGCCTGAGGTTCATTAACGATGACATCGACAGAAGCCCCATTCGTTCTGGGGAGAGAGAGAAACCACCTAAAAACCCAGCGGAAGGCGAACGATGGATAAATGCAGGCACTTCCACACTGTTAGGTAGAATGCCGTTTACCCGTTAAAACTGTTCTCAGGGAAGCCTTAATGTCATGGGAACGTGCCCCAACCACAATGAAAAGTGGGGGAGAGAACAGGATATGAAACTCCGCAGAGAGCAGAATTCCAATTTCCAGCTTCTATCTGCACAGCCAAGATCAGAGGCGCCAGATAAGAGTGCTATCATTTGTCATCCCTGGGGGTATGACAATGGGTGGGATTTTTTCCCCCTTTACACTTTTCTGTATTTTCTAAACTGTCTGAAATGAACATGTATTGCTTTTGGAATCATAGTAAGAAATGAACGTGTGCCATGCAGCATTTACAGGGAGTGGGGCGGTGATGCTACGAGACCGTGGCGCGGTGCTCCAGCCAGCCTGGCGGTCGTTGTAGGCAGAGCTCCCCCCACCTCGTTACCAGGGAAAACAGAGCCCTCGCCTGCAAGCAGCAACGCTGGGAACTGGGTTTCTACGCTATCGACACCATTGACGAAAAGCCTCGGGAATCGCTGAAGCACGCTGACTGCGACATGAGAGAACACGGCGAAAGACGGAAACACCTTTTGGATAATTTTAGAATTTCAATCCCTAAGTCACATGAGAAGCTGTTTAGTGAGAATGACCGTGCTTTTAAACAATTATTCTTACATGACACACAGTTAGAGACTCGTTGGGGGGATCATCCTGTTGTTCTATCATCATTATTACTATAATCACAACATTATTTTTTACAAATGAATTGTCTGAAATACAAGGATGGCCTTACATTTCTGAATTTAAATGAGATGGGAGTTTATTTCCAAAGAAAAAGAACATTACATCCCCGCAGCAATGAGTACTTTCACTGTGTGGGATTTTGTACTCACATCCTTCCGCTTTTTAAAAAACATCTGAAACATAGTATCATCTTTGAATTTTGGTCTTTATCTCAAAATGGCTAATGTTCCGGAAGGAACAGCATTAAAGAAGGTCAGAGACTGGATTTCCTTGAACCCCGGCAACTGCACCATCTGACACTGGCGGGGAAAGGGAGTGTCTATTTATTAGGGCAGAGGTTTGGGAAGAGGGTGGATTGAGATTACGATGATAGCCGCTGCCAGGGGAGGGGTACCCCAGTACCCCAAAACCTCCTGAACCCATCGACACAGCTCACCATGCAGCCCACTGCTGCCCTGTGAACACCACCGTTCTCGATGACCAACTTTCCACCCTGATCCCACCTCCAAGAATTTCCCTGGAAGGGTGACCTGATCATCATACCTGACGTTGCCAAGACACCAGGGAGGAAGCTGAGACCAGGAACACGATGACAGACAAGGGTGGGGCTGAACCTGGGCAGAGCTGTGAGGCTGGCCCGGAGGGCGAGGCTGGAGGAGTGAGAGGCAGAAGAGATGAGCCTTGGGCCAAGGTTCCTGACTGGACAGCCTGGCGACTAGCTGTGCTGTCCACAGAGATGGGGAAGCCAGAAGCAGTGGACCTGGTGAGCGAACAGCGCGTTCAGCACTAGAACAGCTAACCGTCTGGTGGGAAGCACATGGTAGAGCCTCCTGGGCCCCTTATTTCGGGATGATTGACACGTTACAGAGGCGTCATCTGATTCTCACGCAGGGCCCCTGGCTGTATTTTCCCTTCCTTCCTCATTTCCACCCACCCAGCATCCTGCCTTTCCCTCCGTCTGTCTGTCCCTCCACCTATCCACCCGTCCTTGAGTGAGTGCATTGCAGGTGTTGCCATTGGGATGCTGGGGATCAGGAGCGAAGACACATCTTGACTTCAGCAAACTTTGTCGCTTACTGGACTACTTTAAATGACAACACAAAGAAGGCTTCCTCGAAGAAGCGTCCTTTCCATCATCAGCACGATGAGAGAGAAGTGCTGGCGAGGACGTGGAGAAAAGGAAACCCTCATACGTTGTTGGTGGGAACGCAGACTGGTGCAGCCACCATGGAAAATAATACGGAGGTTCCTCAAAAAAATTTAAGCTAGATCTACCATATGATCCAGCAATCCCACCTCTGGGTACGTGTCCAAAAGAAAGGAAATGACTGTGTCAAGTGATATTCACACCCACGTGTCCACTGCAGCATTATTCACAAGAGCCAAGGTACGGGAGTAACCTGTGCTCACGGATGAAAGGGTGGATGAGGAAGACGTGGCAGGTGTATAGTTCAGCAGGTGCTCACTCCTGTCAGTAGCCTTCAGGAACTGCGATGAAACAACGTACAATGAGAACAGACTGATACCAATGGAAGTTTCCAAGGCACCTCATTGACAATTATAGCCAGAGAACCTTAAACCAAATGATGTTATTTGAGGGCCTACTGTTCAACAGATTAGCCAGCTTTAAAAAAGAAGGAACTCCTGCCTTTTGCGGTAACATGAACAGACCTTGAAGACACTGTGCTAAGTGAATTGAGTCAGACAACTCCCATTTGTTATTATTTGCACGTGGAAACTAAATAGAGAGTGGGGTGGAGGACGTCAAGGGGTGGGGAGTGGGGGACATGGGGCGATCTTAGTCCAAGGGTACGAACTCCCAGCTATGAATAAATTCTGGGGCTTTCATGTACAGCTTGGTGACTGTAATTAATGATACTGCATGATATAATTTAAGGTTGCTGAGAGAGTTAAGTCTTAAATGTTAGTCCTGGCTGGTGTGGCTTGGTGGATTGAGCACCGGCCTGCAAGCCAAGGGGTCGTCAGTTCAATTCCCGGCCTAGGGCACATGCCTGTGACGCAGGCTCAGTCCCCAGTAGGAGGTGCTCGAGAGGCAACCACACATTGATGTTTCTCTCCCTCTCTTTCTCCCTCCCATCTCCTCTCTCTAAAAATAAATAAATAAAATCTTTTTAAAAATCTTAAATGTTATCACCACACTAAAACATGGTAATTACATGAGGGATGGAAATGTTAATAACCTTACTGTGGTGATCACGTGACTATATACATGTATGAAATTGCCACATTGTACACCTTAAACTTACATATGCTATATATACACACATCGAAACATCCCCAGAACGCTGGAAAAACAAAACAAAAAAACAACAAAAAAAGAACCACCTTTTAAGCTGAGATCTGAAGAAGGAGAACAGAGAAGAGGGGGAGTATTTCAAGGCAAGAGCTACAAGGTGGGGGGAAGCAGGGCTCATTTGTGGAAATGTAAGAAGGTAGGTGGGTGGGGCCCAGTGGTGCAGGGGCGATGCCCTGAGAACAGTGTGAAGGATTCTGGTCTGCCTGTGGAAGATCAAGGGAAGTTTTGAAGTGTCCCCCATTCGCCCAAGGAGAGTTCCACCCTAGACAGTACCGCCCGAGATGCACTGGAGAGCAGGCAATTCATTACAATAAGACAGATGCCTTAGGACTTCATACTTTCTCAGAACTGACTGAGAACTACTATCTCCGTAAAATCCTTTTGTTATTTTGCTATTTATTCAGGGGTCTAAGGCTGAGTTGGCTTTAAACGAAACTCCACCGTCCACGCTAGGGCAGCCCGCGTAGCCTTGTGGTTGCACACGGGTTGAAATCCCAGCTCTGCCCCTCACAAGCCGCACACCCGTCGGGCAAGCCGTTGTGCCTGGCTTCGACGTCTAGCTCCCGCAATACTTATTCCCATTACTTCCTCCATCATCACCTATGAGATAATTCAGAAAAGGAGCTTGGCCTACATTTTTTTCTGTTGACCGAGCATCGCCTGCCCTTGTGTTATTATCAAGTTGTATTTGAGGAAGGGCTTCCCAGGCCATGTGGCCTGGAACTGTATTCCCATCTTCCACAACGGCTGAGGAGCCACCTCATTAAAGCGGTCAGGAGTTCACAGTTTTGTCTCCCTATTCTGGTCACAGTTCCTACTAGGTTAAAATATTTTGGGATGCCTTTCCCTGGGACTGGGTGCTCTGGGTGAGGGAGGCATGAGGAAATCTCCAACTCCAGGCTCAGCCGTGGGCGGCGCATGGCAGGAATCCCTCTGTGGGCTGTGTGGGTGCCGGCACAGGCAGCTGCCATCCAGGGCGACCAGGCAAAGCCCCCCCTTGCTACTTGTGGACTCAGAAGGGCTCTGAGCCACCACTTCTCTCTTTGGAAGTGCTTTGAGAAAGAACAGCAGATGCTTCTGAATGACATGATCTTAAGGGTTACCTGAGAAGTGGCAGAAATCAGACATTATTCCCTTCATGGGCCAAACCACAAGGCATCCCCACCCACTTGGGTCAAGAAAGACAAGAAAACCAGTGTCGAGGTGTGAAACCCAGCACCTAGGGCAAAAGGTGCTCCAGCAACCCGCACTATTAAGAGAAGGAAGGAGATAGGAGGCTAGAAGGCCTTGCCTGGCATTTCGACGTGAGAAGATGAGAACTGAGAATAGCATTCTAAGAGAACAGTATTCTTCAGCATCCTGGACCCGTGGGCAGGGCCTGCTTCAATCTGGAGCCTTCGGAAGGAAGCTGAGGGTTAAACCCACTAATTCAGCAAGTCCTAGTCTGTCTCGCTTCACGGTTCCCAGGGCTCTTTCCCACACATTCTTTCAGTTCCTGCCAATAACTCTGCGAACTAGATGTTATTACCCTCTTTTTAGGGATGTGGAAACTGCAGCTAACAGAAGTCCCCCAACCAGACTGCTAGTCACAGCCCCCAGAGAGGTTGTTGAAACACAGGATCCCAAAGTCCCAGCCTCAAGCCTACTGAGTCAGAACTTCCGGTTTGGGGAAGGGGTGGCCTGGAGGTCGGGATTTAGAATCATCACTGCCAGGTGGCCTCAATGACCTCTATTTAGGCACCACTGGTCCCTGGAAGCCACATGTGCTGGTCTCCTTGCCAGCTTCCCATTCCTCTTCCAGGGCCTGGTCCCTCCACTGACCGTGGGGCTCGCTCACTAACTCTAGACCTAAAGCCCCATCCCGGGCAACCTAAGCCCCCTCTGTTTCTCCCCACCGTGGCGATCAGGAAGGTATCGCATTCACAGTATCTCATTCACATCAGTACCAGTCTGAAAGCAGTAACCGAGAGGGACCAACAGGCTTCAGTGCAGCACTGCTCACGGACACAGAACCAGATGGACCAGGGGCGAGGACGTCACCATTTCAGATGCAAAGAAAGACCCTTCCACAGTGCACAGGGCCAGGCCGCCCACTCCTGTGGGAAGCGTCCAGGGAATAACGAAGACGGCAGCTGAATACGCTGTGTGCGGTGGTGGTGGCCCCACGCTATTCACACTGATGATGTTATATATGGGCGATTTGGCATTTATAACGTGCTGGCCAGTTAATAGTTTCACCTGTCCACACTCCTGCTTCTCATCACTTCCAGGTTTTTAGAAACATAAAAATATGGCTTTAAAAAACAAACAAACAAGCAAAAGATTAAACCATTTGACACAGTTCTCCTCTGAGGCTTGAAAACACACGGACATTTCTTCCAACAAGCCGGGGGAGGGGGTAGCAGATAAATCGGAGCTATGACATCTAGAAAAGACGAGGGGTTGGCCTGATCCACAGAAGATCTTTAGACGACATGAAGATCTTTACCCAAAAGCTGTTGATGGCTTTGCCCGCTAGGCAGAAACACAGACGGCCGTGTAAATGATGTTCTTGTTTTGCCGGAGGGAAGAGGAAAATGAAAGACTTGCTTTTGAAAAACCTGACTGGATGTGCTAATAAGCAAGAGAATCAGAGAATCGTGAGCAAGGTCTCAGAGTTAATACTGAAGAAGAAACTTCAGAAAATAGTCAACAAATTCCTCTACAATATAGGGTAATGGCCTGTTTAGACCTATGGGATAAGAGAGGACCAAACAGAAAAAGGGCCTTATTTTAGGGTACCCTTTTCTGGGCATGATGCTACACCTAGGAGAAACCTGGTTATTCTGGTCACTTCTCCATAAAGAGCCTGGTATCTTCCATCAGAGCTGAAGACAGGGATTGGAAGTTTCATTTCTAAAAGTGCAACTTCGTTTTGCATTCAAAATCCAAAGTAATAAGACACACCAGGACGACCTATCCCTTGCATACTCGAAGGTTCTCCCTTTTCCATAGGAAGGGCCTGGTAAGAAAAGATACTCTATTTTCAGGGTCAGCTATTTTTGCCTGATGTTTTATTCCTTGGTTCTGTAAATACCACCCACAGCATATAATTTAAAGCTACATCTGAAATGTTTGTAACTCACAGGCCTCCAGGTCCTGTGATGAATGCGATAGGAAATGCATTACTGATCAAGGTGAGAACCCTATGCATCGAAGGACACCCGCAGTCCCCGCAAATGAAGGCTGGAACAGGAAGTCTGAGGTGTGCCAATCTGTCACCACCACCGGCCTCCAGGTTGCTCACACGCTACCCGGAGTGTCCTAGGCAGGAAAGCCAGGTCTGCACTTCCCGAAGCTAGAATGTGCCCTCTGGTTCCTACTACGTCTCTGGGTGGGCAGCACCCTCTGCATAAAAACCAATCAAAAACTGCAATACTACGCAGCAGAAAGAAAGGAGGAGCTCCTACCCTTCGAGACAGTATGGACGGATCTGGAGAGCATTATGCTAAGTGAAGTAAGCCAGGTGGTGAAAGACAAATACCATACGATCTCACCTATAAGTGGAACCTAATTAACAAAACAAGCAAGCAAATATAACCAGAGACATTGAACTAAAGAACAAACTGACAGTGACCAGAGGGGAGGTGGGGAGGGGACAATGGGGGGGAAGGGGGAAGGGTCATTAAGTAACATGTATACAGGACCCATGGACAAAGCCAAAGGGGGGTGGGATTGAGGGTGGGAGGTGGGGATGGGTGGGGCGGAGGGGAGTGGTGGGGGGAGAGTGTAGTCAATTGCACTTGAACAACAACAAAGAGTGTGAAAAAATGTACCCTTTGACATCGGGTGTTTTCTGGGACCCTTTACAGGAAATAAATGATTAAATCCTAGAAGACTCCGATAGGGATTATATCTTTCTCATCTCTGTACTTGACATACCATTATGCTGTCTCATAGAGCAGTACTGGACACAAAAATGTTTCTGCGTGAACGAGAAAACAAAACCAAAATCCGTGATACCACATCGCCTCCGACCAGGACGGGAGCAGAACACATGTCCACCTGCGTGCACAGACGGGGCAGGAGACAGCAGAGTGTGCCGGTTCCACTCCTCCCGGACAAGGGGGGTGATGTGACTTTGCCACAGTGGGTGGGTCTCTGCAGAGGGATCAGGTGGCCTGGAGATCCAGGTCTGACGCCAGCCTCCCTCTTCCTTCCTCTGGGCGGCTGGAGGTGCCCTCAGCCAGGGCTTCCAAGACTCTGCCCCAGGAATGCAGCCCCATCTGCAGCCCCACGCTGCCCAGAGGGCTGTCACCAAATCCACTGGGCAGTAGAGCAGCTTACTGCGTGAGACACTTTTTAAGAAAAAGACCACAAAACCTATGGTACCTTCATGAGCCCAAGTTTCTGCCCAGAGCCTCGCCTGTGGCAGGGTTTGCAGGAGTAGGAAAGGAGGGGGGCACCGGGGAGGCAGTCTGGGAACACCGGTGCATCACTGGGTTTGCTGGACCCGTAGGGAGAACCTGAAGAAATGGGCTCTGAACTGTCAGAAGAGGATGAATGGGGTAGCTGGTCTCACCAACCCCTGGAAGTGCTCCTGGGGTGGTGGCCAGCACCTGAGGTGGCATCTGCAGCAGCAGGAGAGACCCCTCCTGGCAGGGCACCCTGGTTACACCTGCAGGAAGCTTCTCACAGTTCCTGTAACTGGGCTGTGCAGTGCCTGCCGGTGGAGAGGATTTGCAGAGGTGCAGAAGGCACCCCGTATATTCACTCAACAAACCCTCACTAAGTGCCTGCTGCATACCAGGCAGTGGGGACAAAGCCGGGAACGAGACAGGTAATGTGCTTGGTGCCCAGTCCACTGTCATAAAGATGACAATTAATTTTAAATAGGGAAAAAGCACTCAGAAGAAATGAAGTGGGCTAACGGGGTTTGGGGGAAGGCTTCCTGCAGAGTAAGGACCAGGAATGAGCTCTCTGAAGGGGTGAAATCTGAGTTGACGCTGAAATGACAGGAAGGAACCAGCCACAGCAGTGAGGGGCATATACAAAGGTCCTGGGGTGAGTTGTAGGAAGTGCCGAGAGGCCAGCCTGGAGGAAGAGTGAGCTGCCGCAGAGCAGGGGGGTGGGAGGTGGGGGATGGGCAGGCAGGGGCCAGGTCCTGAAGGACCACAGAGGAGGCCAAGGTAGAGAGCCTGGATTTTATTCTGAGTGCACCAAAGAGGCAGCGGAACGTTTTCAGGCAGGGGAATTACGTGATCTGGTTGCTGTGCAGAGAAGTAGAGCAAGATCTGTGACAGGGAAATGAATAACGGCTGGGTTTTTTTTTTTTTCCCCTATGGGTCAGAAGTGGCCGAACAGTGGCAATTTCCCATGGTTCAATGGGATTCCTGTCTTGGGAGACCATCACTGCGAAGGAAAGCAATGTCTTCATTTGGCTGCGGTGCCTGCAGCCAGTCTGGCATCCTCCGAGACAGGCAGTAGCAGGAGCAGCCGGCAGCTGAAGGGGGAGACCCAGTGGGGTGGCAGGGGTCTCACTGTGTCCCTGTGACCCGCACGGCACCCAGGAAGTGATCTCTCAATCAGTGTTCCCCTTCCACCACTTTCCTGGGCGTCGGGTTCCTCTGCTCTGCCAGCACAGCAGACTCCCCAGCCAAGTCCCCGACCTCAGGCACCTGCAGCTGAGGAAGGGCCGCAGTGATTGCGAGCCTCCCTCACTCCTCTTCCTCCTGCTGCCTCAGCCTTCCTTGGAAGAGAGATCTGTGTAAGAGGTGGCCGCAGTGTTCCCTCCGTGCATCTGTTCCACATAGTGACAAGCCTCCCCCTGCGCCCTGACAGGCCCCCGTCTTAAGATGTTGTCACTAAGCAAAACGCAGACTGGTGGACTCCAGGCCTGATTTAGCACTCAGGCCAGATCGGCACACATTCCTATTTGTCTACCTATCCACATTTGACTTAGGTGCACCTGACACTCAGTTCCACAATGGTGGGAAGGTTTTGCATTAAACTGGGTGTGAGAATATGGCACATCATTTTCCCTTTGGGCTGCATAACCGTGTTGAATATCCAGGGATCACCGTTCAGTTTTGGACACGTCACAAGGCTACTATGACCACTGTCACTTCCAAAACTGTAAGCTGTCGTGTAATTAAGCAATACCTTGTTGCTGTTGTACACTTTGATTTTTCTGTTGTTAATCCCTGAAGCCCAGAGGGAAGTGCATATGTAACCCACAGCCGCCCAGAGATGGGGCGGAGACACTGATAGCCGTTGCAAATCAAACCCCACATGGATCATTATTGATTAGCAGCCGGCAGAGCACTGGGTTTGGGATAAAGTTTAAAGAAAGGGCAAGGGCCTTTTCTCTTTGAATCTATTAGAAACTAGTTACTGAGGGCCTTTGGGGCTGTCGGACTCATTCTTAATTTATTCTTTCTAAGAGGCGCTGGGTTGGTTAACACCAGCCTGTCATCTAGAGTAGCAAAATAGGCCGCTGACCTGAAATAAAGAGCTTAAAATATGAAAATTACATAAAGGTGAACCACGAAGGGATTTTCCTGTCCCTCTAGAACTGAGTTTGCAAAAGACACCAAAGTCAAGTTCTTTTCAAGTACATAGAAGATGTAATGTTTGGGGGCAGGACGCGGAGACTCATCCTGACCCCCAAATGACAATGTCAAAGTGAGCCTGGAGACAGCTTAGACCAAAAGGTGGCTGGAAGTCAAACACTGGCCAGCAAGGGAGGCCAGCTCTCCCGAGGTGCGCTGTCTTCACGCCATGTAATCTCTCAAGGCAATTCAAGACACCCCGGCGGGGCGAGCGAAACGCCCAAGCCCCAGCGCGAGGGAGGCTGGTGCTGACGGCCACTCAAAGAATTCCATCCTGCTTGGAGCCACATTTCAAAATACGAATTGCAGATCTGTGTGTCCGTGAATATCTATGCAAACGATCTCTCGCATTGCCCAGGAATGTCTTTCCCAGTATCAGCCTTGATAAACACGGGGTGATCAATAAGTGTCTACAAAGTGGAAATGAATTCTCCCCTGCTCCCAGATTCAACCACAGCAGACCTCGATACGGTATCATTCTGCCCAGCTACATCCTTTTATATCTGCTTCCTTTCAATTATTCATCAAAATGAGGGAATTAAATGTATTTTTAGTGAATCCTTTCACCAGTCAAATAGGATGTTTGTCTCAAATGTTTTTGAAACTGAGAATATTCCACTTGCTATTCATTCTACACAAACAAATAACATGCGCACACGCACGCGCACACACACACACACAAATCCACTGTTTTCAATCATTAAGAGTTTCTAGTAGAAAAAAGGCCACTTTCTAGGTTAAAAAAAAAATCACCAGTGTTCTGAAGGGTAATAGTCTAGACTGTCATTTTAAATGAGAAGAATTATATTCTTTTAAATGAATTGAAAGAGGACTGTAGAGGCACATTCTCATGGCTATCCAATAAGTGTGTGTTTGTATGGCTGTATTTCACGGGAGCACAATAGAATTCAGCACATCCGTAAAAGGTTATATACACCACCGTGCTCCCCAGGATTCAGTACCAACTCCTCCTACCTTAAACAAAAGGCCACACAGAGACAGCGCCCCTAAAGAGGGGCGTGGGGGGACTTTTACCGTCTGCTTCCTCAAGAAGCCACATCTCCAGGCACACAGCTTCGCTTTGCTCAGCGGAAGTCAGCCCAGCTCACGTTAATTCTTTGCTTCCTCACATTCTCTGTGGTAAGTTTCTGCTCCCCCCGGAGACCTCAGAAAGATCTAGGCACTGCTTACTGTGCTAAAAGTGTTAGTGCTGTGCTACATTGTTACACATTCGTTCGCATAGGATACATACATCAGCGCTGCGCTCCCTGTGAACCAGACACAAAGACTCAGCAGACACACTCCGGGTCTGCACGTCCGCTGGGCACTCACGTCCCCACTCCTACCTGCTGTCCCTGGTAAAGCTCTCCCTCCTCACGCCATCTTCAGGAAAGCAATCCTGTGAAGACTTTCCAGCAGACAATAAAGGCATTTCAAAATTGTTTGTAGTAAATGCATAAAATAGAAACAACATATTGCTTCGTGAATGTCCTGCCTTCTTGTTTTTACTGATGCCACCCGGAAAAGCTTGTTTAAGAACTGAAGCAAACAGAAAGCTTTTTGGCTCCTTTTCATGTGGTTACTTAGAAGTTATTGATCCGAGTGGTCTCCCTCTTGCTCTTCCTCCTGGAGGCAGACGCCTCATTCTCCTCACCCAAATATGCTGTCATTTCTACCCATGGATTGAATCATCGCAATATGCAGAGTATACTCTCCTATTTTGTATATAATAAAAATGGGCAATATATTGAACATTTAGATCATTTTTTAAAAAGTAAAAGAGGCATATCAGATAGAATACACAAAAAGTTTGTACAGAAAATACAACCCCCAACCAAATGTTACTCTAATAACTTACTGACATGGCTTCTTTCCCCTAAAATATAAGCAGCACACACTTCCTTCTAGAGTTTGAAATCAGGGTAATATACTTTCCGTGGTAAAAATTTCTATTGGTGTTAGAACGGCTCTTTCCATAAAGGAAATCTGTAGTCACTTAACCATCATCAGTAAACACATCCTTTGTTAGAAGCACACTGCACATTGATTAGAACCGGCTGAGTTGAACGAGGCTTTTCAAGCACTCAGTCTAAACACAGGTCTAGTGGGATCTGTAAAGATTTTTTTTTTTTTTTTTTTTGTGAAGTGTTCATTGGCCTACAAAAATCTTTGAAAAACAGTTTAGATACTTTGGCGGAGGAGCTCACCTGGACACGCCAACGCACAGGCTGCGACTTCCCGTTAAGACAGAGCAACCTACCGAATTAGTAACACCGTGCAGGTCAACTTCGCAGGCCCGGTAGAGTTCTTGAAAAATAGAAGCGGGTCTGCGGAGATGATTTTTTTTTTTTTTTTTTTTTGTAACGATGGGGTTGTGGATGGATCAGCAGAGTGGGGAAGGAAGGCAGCCAGATGAAAACCCAAGTTGAAGGATAAAATCGGGGTAGAGGAGCCCCGGTTGAACGGCTGCCTCCCTGGGTGCCATGCCCTTTGTAAAGAAAGGCAACGCTTTTCTTCATGTCCCTTGTGGGGACACGCCAGTGACTTTTGCAGAAGTAACACGACCTAGAATCGTCCCCAAACTGAAGCCACGCACCACCCTCTCCTGCCTTTCCAGCACACCCCAGAAGTCGCTCCTTGTCAAACGCTGGGCTTTTAAAAGATAATTGTGAGCTTTACTTATAAACACTAATATTTAATTCAGTGATTCCTCTGGGGGATGGGGAAGATGCCATTCCTAACCAGCTTTCCACGAAACAACAAGCCGGTGGTCACTAGGTGGAACAGGAGGGTGGGGGGAGGTGGCACGACCACCTTTGTCTCCCATCCCCAGCAAGGAACATGTCTGGGAACTGCAGACGGCTCCATGAATCCAAGACTGCTTAATGATGAAAATAAAACACACTTTATACATAAATCAATAAATCAGCCTGCAAAGGCAAGCCCAGCAGCCGGTTCCTAGACAAAATGAATATGCATGAGCACCACCTCCTAGCAGAGCTTCTGGGCCTGGGCAGGACGCAAAAATCCGAGAGGGACAGTTCCCGGAAGGCTCTGGCGATGCCCCGAGAGAAATGACACGCAATTTACCGGCAGAAGAGAATGCCCTGCGAAGAGGTCGGGGGAGGGGAGCTCAGCCTGCAGGAGCTCCGGGAGTGTGAGGCCGACCCTCCTCACCTTGCCGCGGGGGAAGAGCGGGCGGGCAGCCAGGCTAGGTCGGCACTACCCCGGTGCGCACCGGCCGGAGCGCAGGGGCGCGACCCGCAGCTCGAGCACGCCGGGGAGCGCTGCTCCGCTACTTACCCCTTCTGCCTTCCTAATAGATGCTAATGGCTCCGTTAGGTGGGGAGAGACAGCTCTCGTTTTGTCATATGCAAATTCCAAGTTTAAAAAATCCCAAAGCAGCAGCGGGCTCCCTGGTGCAGTGGATGGGAGTCGCACTCCGCCCCCAGCCTCCTCCGCACTCGCGGCCAGCCCCCAACTTGCAGCAGCGGGGGCCAAAAATCAATCCGGAGCCGGGAGAGACCGGGCGCACAGGCAGACAAAGACTTCACCTCGGGCACAGCCCCAGTCTGGCTCTGCTAGGGAAGCGGTAACCCGCAAGTGGCATTCCAGAAAGGGGGTCCTACGTACTGTTTTTCTCCAGAGGATTTTTTTTATGACCTCCTAAAATACTTAAGTCTTACACTGGCCCAGAGACTGCCCCGTGACAGTGGGACAATCGTGTCCTATGATTCTCCAAAAAAATAAAAAATAAAAAAAATCCCAATTTCCTTTGTGCCAGACCAGAAAGCACCTGGCAGTCTCCTGGCCCCAGACACTTTCTGGACACACCCACCCTACCTGCCTCCAGCTGGGACAGACCTTCCGCAGCCTGGCCACAGAACAGCCTTCAAAAGCTCCTTGGGTTTAGGAAGGGAGGAAGGGGAAGCAGAAAGAGAGGGAAGGAAGGAAGGAGGGAGGAAGGGAGGGAAGAAGGGAGGGAAGGAGGGAGGGAGGGAGGAATCAAGTTGAATCCATTCAGAGATGCTGTGGTTAATATCAATCAACTATCGGGGCTTTGGGTTCCAAGACGACTGTGTCACTGAATGGGTGAACATTTTTCTTAAAAAGCCTCGGGTCAGAGATCTGGTCTGAACGCGGTGAGCAGGTGAGATGCACCGTGCTGCTGAAGCGCCCCTTTGGCCGGCCTGGGCAACCCCAAGGTGGCCGGGCCTCCCTGGTTTGTCCCACACCGCGGATGGGCGGCTAGGCCTGCCATGGCGGTGACCACGGCAACCCACGAGGCAAATTCAGCTGGCATTTGCCAGGGAGTAGAGTTCAACACAGTGAAGAAGTCCCTAATTCTGAAATCTGTAACAGACAAAGCTGAGGAGGCGGGCCCTGGGAGGGGACCAGTGAGCTGACTTCCCACTTTCTCCACATCCCGGACCTTCGGCACTGGAGGGAGGTGGCAGCCTAATCCAATGGCCTTGTGCCCTCACTGCGCCTGCCGCTCCTTAGTCCAGAAAACAGTTTGTTAAGGGACTTTAGTAGTTAATATATAATCATGTTAAACGTGCCTGTGGTGCATTTTAATTATTTTAATCAAGTTCCCTCTTTCTATTTCTCGGTATTTATCCATAACCGTACATCTTTCTCGGACGTAATACAACTCCATTAGCACAGCTACTACTTTTCAACAAGTCAGACTGGCCTTCTTACCATGATTCCTCGTCAGTGAAAGTTAAAGGTACAGTAACTGTAGATGTGGCAGCAGAAGGCACTTGTGAGAGGAGCACTAGGAATTTCTCTAGAACTTTGGAATTGTTTTTCTAATTCCTCTGCTCTTTCCCATCCATGGGCACCTCCCAGGAGGAAGGATAAAATGTAATAATGTTTCAAAATACTGGATCCTTGTATAGGAACAGTCATGCTTTACAATAGCCAGTGCTTCTGGTTTGTTTGTTTGTTTTTTAAACATGGGTTTTGAATGAGCAGCTGCAAAAAGTTCAACAACTAGCTGTTAACCACTTTAGGGTCTGCTTTCTGAGAAATGTAATCTTCACGGGCAGCCCGGAGCCCTGTGAATTCCAGTAAACTGGGGGCAGTGCCGCTTGCAACATGAATCGACAGAAGCAACAGCACCGGGCACGGAGGTCCTGGTAGGTGCCGGCGGCGAGACACGCAGGTACACTGAGACGCACCTCCTCCTATGCAGATAAAGAGCTGGAACTGTTTTCTTGGCTTCACCAAGAGAATGGAAAATGTCATTAATTCTTCCAAGACAAATGCAAGCAACTGGCTTTGTTGCTGTGCCTCCCTCCCCTCTCCCTCCCTCCCCTCTCCCTCTCAGCAGCTTTAGAGAAAGGCAGGGAGCAGGAAGATTGTAGCAGCTATGGAATCGCAGGCAGCACCAGGGTGATGTCTTAGCTCTCAGCTAATTATTTACCCAGATCAAGCCTGACTGCTGGAAAATCAGCTCTCTCCAGGAGGTAACTGAGCTGAAAGGTTCTTTTCACTGAGAAATGGCGGGCTGGTGGCTGGCATGCAGCCCACAGGCCGGAGCACCCTTGTGGGCAGCATCATGAAATAAATACCCAGGACCACACCATTTTCCTCATGCGTTCCCAGGACAGTACTGGTCAGCGTAAGAAAATTAGGTATGAAGAGCCCATCCGTGGTGTGGCAACACACGAAGATTGAGCACCTAAGAGACACTGTTGTTCAAATGAATCTCGCGGAATAAGGGAAAGAGGCATACTGAGACTGTTAGTATTGTATAGCCCGAGCATCCCTTCAAAGTCCCTGTATGCAGACAAAGCAGATTGCTTCATTGTTCCCACTTACGGGTGCTGTTTTCTCCTGCAGGTCTCCTGAAAACACAAAACGTTCAGGCCACATTGATGTTCTAATTTGCTCGGCCTTGTATGGAAACAGAAAGCCACCAGCGCTCTGCCAGCTTGCACAGCCCCCCAAAGCTCTGGGTCACTCCCTCCCCGGGCTCCACAGACTAGAAGATTTAAACAATCCATTTACATCAATCAATATCATTTCTCGGTGCCTATTTCTAAAAGCTGTGTTCGAAGCAACACTTGATTTAAATGCTTTCCACTTTCTTATTTACTTCCTGGGACTGCAAAACTATTGTCGGGCACATGCAAATGTTTAATTTCTCAGGCCCACAACAGGACAAATCACCTGCGATTTCTTTCTTTTTCACCGCTCACAGCCGAACATGGCTGCCAGCGAGGCTGTGCTGTGAACGGGGCGGGAGCTTGTGGGCCTGCTCAGTTCCCGCCCTCCGCAAGGTGCAGTGTCGGGGTTCCTCCCACCAGTATGTGATAGGTCTGGGGAGCCGGCGTGTGCGCTCTGGCTGGCATTTCCAATTGACGCTGTTTATTCTAACGTTAACATCCATTCGTCTCCTCCTCACATACAGCCACCTCTGAAGAGCACATCTGAGGATTCCTTTTCCTGCTTCCCTGTGTCAGGACTGGAATTCAAAATCTGCTGTGGTTTGATTAGCTGGCTGATTTTTAAAAGCTAATTTCGCTTTTTAAAAATCCCTCTCTTTGGGACAACTGACGTTCTAAGTTGCGCTTCAGAAGCGGTGGAATTTTATTCCTGCATTTGACATCTAACCGAGCAACTTCCTCTTGAGTTCAGCTGGGATTTGTAATATATTCATCAGATTCCTATGATGAACCATTTGCATCCGTATTACAGCTTCTACGTTCAGGAGAAGGGTCACGATAAATTCATTATTTAGGAAGTAATCAGAGTGAATTTGCTAAAAGTCTGTATTAAGCTTCTCATTAGATACCACAGAAGGACACCAAGAATTCCACAGAACAGTCATAACAGAAGAATTAATAGAGTTTTGAAGGGTATAAATTTAACCAGGTGGCATGAAGGGGCACCCCTGTTGGCAGCAAGCACCCTGCCCAGCTGTCTCGTGTTGCCATTTGCAGAGGGGAACGATTCGTCTTGGCGGGAGGGAAGAAAAAGCCTCACATCTCAGGTTAACAGAGTGTTTCACAGGGAAAAAGTGGAATTATTTATATTACATTATTCCTCTTTGGAAGACTGCATATTAATGATAAAGAATTTTCTCTTTGGTATTGAGGAAAAGTTTTCAGTGGGATGTAGAAGAATTTCCCCCCAATGCCAAGGAGAAATAACCACCTCACTCTTCTCATAGCTGCCCCAGACTATAGACTAGTGTTCAGATTGAGAATTTATCTTCTATAGAGAAATGTCTAGTGCAGTGATCAGAGTTTTAGGAAAACCCTCTTAGGAGGTCAGGGCATTTCCACTGCCCACAGGGTGTGAGGCTGTGTGGACACTTGGGGCTTTTGTCTCAACTACATGCGGCTCTACTCGGACCGAAGCCACCGTCCTGTTCATCGGAGGGCAGCATGAGCCCCATTTTCCCTCCTGGGGCATGTTCATGGTCCCTGAGCTGGTGGCCCCCTCTTTATTTTTCAATGGTACCAAATATAAGGTTATTGGACAGCCAGTCCCTACCCCTGAAATAGATGGATGAAGGCAGGACCACCCCAGCCCAGGGAAGAGCCAGGTGATTCACTTCACGGCCAAGTTGGGAAAGGAGGGGGAGCCAGGGTGGTCAATTGCATGGTGTGTGGGGGGGCTTTGTCTTTGGGGGCACCCCTGCAGGAGCATGGACACTCGGGTGGGTGCACCTCACAGCCGGTCCCCGAGCTCTCCTCCGGATCTGGATGCCCTTGGATGTTCCTGCCCTTGGCCTTGGTGCTATGGGCTGGGTGTGATCCTTGCGTTTTCATGGGGCCGTCTGCTTGGACCACAAGTGCTTTGTGACCCCTTCACGAGGGGTCACAAGGCAGTCATTGCAAAAACCAACACTGCTCTGCAGAGTGGGCAGAGCGGCCGGGCCCTTGAAGCAGTGGCGTGTGCATTTCCTTGACCTTGATGTTGCGGCGGCGCCACAGCGCAGGACGATGGGTGGCGGTTCTGTTTTGCAGAAAAGGCAAAGTGACAGCAACAAGGTGACACAGCAAGCTAATGTCTCAGTCCAGGGTCACATCTACTGATTTCAGGGTACTCCCCCTCAGGAGCCTGAAGCTCTGAATGCCCAGCTAATGTGGGGGATGGCGCTGTCCTGTGGTTCTTTCTGGAAAGCAAGGCTGGGTCCTCCGCAGGCCTCTGGTTACTTTCCACCATCTTTCAGCCCTAGTCCCCCTTTACCCTGCACCCGAAAGGTCACGCCCAGCCCCCTCTTGGCTAGCACCATCGGCATGAGGGGTGCTGCGGTGTGAAGCGGGACCTGACGCTCCTTCACATAAGTGCAGGTGCAGGTGAGCCCTGGGTGGTGCCACCTTCATCCCTCCTGTGGCCAGGAGTGAGCCCAACTGTCTGACTCCCACCAGCATCTAGAGCTGGGCCCTGCTCATGAGCAAGAGTTGAGCCGTGGATGTGTGACTGGTCCCGGGCCGAGGAAAAGGTCAGGCGCCACCTACAGTGATTGGTTTCTGAGTTCTGGGGTCTCTCTCCTCAGATGGGGTCTCACCTTCTGCCACCGTCTTACAGGCATGCCCTCGTGGCCTGGCTGTTGCTGCTGCCCCGACTGGAGTGCCATTTGCCCCATGTGGCATCAGCTAAGTTCTCACCGCAGAGCCCTCAGCGGTGACACGGACATGAGCAGGGCCACACCCCGAGGAAGGATGTTGGATCCTGCTGCCCCCTCACCTCCACCACTGCTTCCTGCGCTCCTGACACCATCCAGGCTCCACCTGGAGACTGCCCAGCCCCAGCCTTGCTGCCAGACCTCAAGTTGCCGGACAAGGTGAGTCGTTACCCCAGCGACACACAGAGACAAGCAACTCTTTCCTGCTCAGACCCAGGCAGTTCCCAGAATCTTCTGAGACGTCTGCCTGGCTTAACAGACCATCGTCACACCTGAGTCCCCTTCGCTGTGGGACCACATCCTGGCTGTGACCCAGAGATGAAGTGATCTGTCCCATTAAGTCAGGGTCTGAGCATTCACTTCTTTCTAGCAGGTTTTTCAGCTCAGGCTGGGCGATAACACCAGGAGGGGAGAGGGCAGGGCGCTTCGCTGGGCCTCCATCCGCTTATTGGTCAGGCGGGAAGCGCACAGCCAGCCTTGCAGAGCCCAGGCAGAGGCGGCCTGCGATGATGTGCAAGGAAGCTCAACGCGCCCCTGTGCGTCCTCTCTAACCTGCTCAGCACTCCCCACCGGGAGCTGGTCCACAGCCACCATCTCTCTCCTGGTTAGGGGAGCGCCCCTTCTCCAGGAGGAAAGCCCTCAGAAGTGTGTGCACACCTTGTCGCTGAGTCAGAAGCGGCAGGTGGGTCAGGTGCGAGAGCTTCTTTCTCCATCCGCCTGCAGTGGGTGCTTCCGGCTTCTCAGCAGGTGGGTTCCCAGATTATTTCTGAGCTTGGACCCTCCCAGGCTCAGCTCTCAGCCCACCCCGAGCAACGACTGGCTGCGGGGACACAGAGGTGAGCAGCACAGACACAGCCCTGCCCTCGTGGCCCTTACCAGCTAACGGACACCTGGAACCTCAGGGGACCGTGACAAAACACAGAGGGAGTGAGCGCTGTGGCGGGGGTGGGGGGCCTGACGCGATCAGATGTGTGTTTCCCAAGCCGACCCTGGGTGCTGTCTGGCTGAGGACCAGGAGCAGAGGCTGGAAACAGGTCGACCAGATGCAGATGGAAGCCAGGGTTGGGGACCAAGGAGGGAGGTCTTGCTTGGTGGCGACTCCAGAGATGGGGTGGATGTGGGCGCGAGGGAGACGAAGGTGCCAGGGATGACAGCCAGGCTGGTTGGTGTGGCTGGCTGGGGTTCCTGCTGCCTGGCAACTACGGGGGAGATGTTTGGTCCCCTGAAATGCACCCATATCCTGGCCGAGAGGCTAAGAATGCTCCCTTAGGAAACAAGCTGGGCAGGGGGTTGGTGGGGTCCCCAAACCACACCCTTTTCCTACACAAAGTCCTGAACCCTCAGGTGGTACCTGGTTGTGGGGCCTTGGCCCCCAACCACGCAGCTAGCCTACAGGTGACCATGCCACTGGATCCCGAGAGAAGCTTCCTCATGGGGACTGGAGTTTTTTGAAAACCCAGGGACGTACGCACACAGTGGCAGGCAGACCTCCCTTGTCCCCCGGCCTTGCCTCTCCCACAGGAAGTCAGAGGCAAAAGCAAGGAATCCGATGAACACACAAAGAACCCCATCACCAGGGCAGGGCCGCTTCCAGAACAGGGCCAATCCCTGACGTACCGTCCCACCAAGAAGCAACAGCATGTCGAAGGAAAGCAGAGAGGACACGGCTCAGAGCCTGCCTGGAGCTCAGCACGGCGGGAAAGAATTAAACAAACAAAGCACCTGTCTCCCTGAGTCCCGGGGGCGGCGGGCAGACCTCTTCTGACCTTAGGTGGGTGCCTCACGCCCGTCTCTGCCTGCGTGGAGGAGGAGTTCCTCCTGGTTTCCACTGGATGCAAAGCAGACCCAGCCGCTGGTTCCGAACCCCTTTCCAGAGAGCAGACTGTTCTCCTGGCGAACCACACTGAGCACCTTCGATGCGCAGGCACGTCTCTCAGGGAGGGTGCTGCACGAAGGCAGACATGCCGTCCTCGAAACCTCCCTTTCGGGTACACCGTTGCTGTACAGGCTCAGAAACGGATGCACAGAGAGGTTAAGTAACTTGCTGAAAGGCACAGAGCAGCCAGTGAGTGGCTCAGACAGGAGGGGAAGCCAGGTCGTCTGAATTCAGCCTGGGTGCCGTCGCTCCCGTGAACAGGCAGGGGGGTCAGCACTGCGTGGGGGCCTTGTTGCCCACGTGGGCACGCGGGGGAGCCAGGGATGACCGGTACTGTGCAGCCCGGAGTGTGAGCCCATTCCCCACCCTCTCAGCGTGTCTCCTGCTAAGGGGTAGGCTGCCCTGAGACCAGCATTTGATTAACTGGGAGAAAAAAAATTCAGGGTGGAGAGTCCACTGAAGCCAAGATCCAGAGTTGGTAGCATATCATTATATGTTTTCCAGAGACAGAAATCTAATACTCCAACAAAAAATAATTCTGGAAGTCTCTGGAACAACTTCAAAAAATGATCTGCAAAGGCAGACATAAATCATTGTGTGGGAAAGTTATTTTCTTCTTGTGGGACTAAAACCCTAAGGGGAAAAAGTTGAAGAAATGTGTCACTGGTGGGCACAGGGCGGAGGGGCAGTGGGCCCCAAGGAGACCCCGGGATGGGTGACAGGGGCTAGGAGGCCTCGCTAGGCACAGGAAGCTGGGAAACATGGCCCCTGGCGCGCACCCGAGTTGGCTGGTCCCTCCTTTGTCTTCCATGGCTCACGACTCAGAAATACCTGGGGTGGGCGGTGAGCCGGGGCCAGGGGCCAGGCTGAGGCAGCTCAGAGTTCAGGCCCTGAAGAGGCAGGATGGCCCACCCACCTCTTTCTAGCTGTGTGACCCTAGGCCATTGGCCTACCCTCTCTGAGCCAATTTTTTCACTTGAAAACAGTACCTGCTACACGAGTGGTGATAAAGACAAAATGAAAATACCCACCGCCAGTGCTAAGGAAACACTATAATGTGCTAGTTAACAAGGCAGTAAGCCCTGGTTGGTGTGGCTCAGTGGATCGAGTGCCGGCCTGAGAACCAAAGGGTCGCTGGTTTGATTCCCAGTCAGGGCACATGCCTGGGTTGTGGGCCAGGTCTGGCACATGAGAGGCAACCACACACTGATGTTTCTCTCTGTCTCTTTCTCCCTTCCCCTTTCTCTAAGTAAATAAAATCTTTACAATCAAAAACAAAAAACAAACAAAAAAAAAAACCAAGCAAGGCAATGATGATAAATCATCGGGGTTCAAGGTCTCTTCATGTCCTGGATCCTGCTGCTCGGGGGCCACCAGGTGGCCAATTTGAGTCCCGCTCCAGGGATGGAGGACACACACCTGGTCCTTACCAGTTCAAATGATGCCCCAGAGCCAACTGCAGGGTATGATCCTGGATGGAAGTGGACCTCAGATCTTGGCCATGCCCTGTCTGCCCCCTGGCCCTGCAGGACAGAGCAGATACTGCAGATTCCAAAGACAGGGAAGAAGTGGCCGAGGTGGAGGTGGAGGTGGAGGTGGAGGTGG